>CM035426.1:125416054-125423554 GCA_020310875.1 Ceratopteris richardii
ATGTACTGAACAGGTGTCCCACTAAAGCGCTGCAGTCTATCACTCCATATGAGGCTTGGCATGACCGCAAGCCATCTGTTGCTCATCTGCGTGTTTTTGGTTGTTTGGCATATGCATTAGTGCCTAAACAGCATCGCAGAAAATTGGATGATAAGGCAGTAAAATGTATTTTTGTTGGGTACAGTTCTGAAAGTAAAGGCTATCGTCTGTATCATCCACAGACTAAATGCATTCTGGTTAGTTGTGATGTTGTCTTCGTGGAAGATGCTATTCAGCCATTGCTTTCATGTACTAAGGAGACATCTATTAGCTCCAAAGACATGTATGATACGTTGATGCCTCTTTTTACAGGTGGATAGTCTAGTGCTGGTCCTAATGAGGCAACTTCTCAGCCTTTGCAGGTTTCATATGATGATGCAGATTTACATGATGCACTTGTTGATGAGAGAGCTGATATTGAGCAGGCAAAAACTATGCCAAAATGGTTGGTGCAGACTTTGCGTGACAGCAAATTAGATGCACCTTTGTCATATCGTACTCGTTCAGGCTCTCATAGTGCCTCCTTTGCATCAGATTGCTATGCTATGGCTGCGTCTTTTACCTCATGTCAAGGGATGCAAGACATCAAGAGAGACCTGGAATGCACTTGCTTCTTTCTTCTCCTCCAACACTCGAGCAAGGAAGAACCAATTGTGGATGGAGTTCACAACAATGAAGAAAAGCCTTAAGCAAAGTGTGACTGATTACGTCACAAAGATGAAGGAGATTTCCGACTAACTTGGAAGCATTGGAGACGTAATTGAAGAGGAGCAAATCATTAGACAAATCATAAATGGAATCAAAGCAGATGACAAGTGGGAGTCATTCACAACAACCATGGATTTATACATGGATATGCATGTACCCGACCTCAACCCACTCATGGGCCAACTCTTCACTCATGAAGCAAAGATTAGCAAAGGTGGTGAGTCCTCAAGAGGTAATCAAACTTCTAACTTATATTGTGATAAAGCTAAGATCAAGGACAAGTCAAAGAATAGGAAGAATGAAGATGAAGGTAGCTCTTTCCAAGCAAACTTTGCAGGTAGAGGAAGAGCTAGAGGAAGAGGTAGAGGTGGAAAGCAAGGCAGGGGGAGATTCCAATCATCTCAACCTTGCGATATATGTGGCTTATCTAATCATACTACTGAAGAATCTTCCAGGAACCCAAGGAACTCAAGAGGAAGAGGATTCAATAAAGGTGGCTATGGATCAAATAGAGGCAGATACAATGGAGGCTACAACAACAACTACTACAACAACAATTACAACAACTATCAAAGTGGCCATAGAGGAAGAAGAGACTACAATAACTATGCAGAGGACCAAATTCAAGAAGATTCATTATTGATAATGAATTTATCAGTGAAGAAGGGTAAGGATGATGATCACATCTTTTACATTGATTCAGGATGCTCAAATCATGTAGCAGGAAATGTGGCTTTACTTTTTGATTTGGAAGATTCTCATAACAAGCATGAAGTGCAAACAAGAGATTACACAAAGCACTCAATGGAGAAGATAGGTTATGTGAAGACATCAGATGGAAATATGAACCTCTTAAGCAAATTCATGTATGTCCCTACAATTACCAAAAATTAAATAAGTGATGGACAGATTGTTGAAAAAGGATTGTAGGTTAGATTCAACAGATTTGGAGCATATGTTGAAGACCCAAGGCAAGGCTTTAGAAGGATTGCCAAAGGAGAAAAGACAGGAAGGCTTTTCACTTTTGAAGTGGAGTATACAAAGGACATAGCTTTGTTTAGCTATGGATCTCAAACTCTCACAGAGTTGGAGATATGGCACAAAAGGCTTGCTCACATTGGTGAGAGGACACTTAAACAAATTTGCAGGGACCAAAGTGTACTTGGTTTGCCTAATATCACAAGGCAACACATATTTATAAGTGTGAAGCTTGTCAACGCGGCAAGGCTCATAGACAACCTTTCAATAAGAAAGGATATATGTGTCAAAATCCTTTGGATCTAGTGCACACAGATGTGTGGGGTCCATGTAAGGAGCCATCTTTATCAGGCTCAAGATATTATGTGTCTTTCATAGATTATTGTAGCAGGTGGACCGTTTTGTTTTTCATGAAGCACAAGGATGAAGTGTTTAAGTGCTTTAAGAAGTATATTTGTGAGGCTCTCCTCAAAAGAAGACATGTGAATGATGTGTGTGCCACTCTCCTCCCATCCATTTATATCCTCTTGTATCTAAAATAGCAGTGAACTGGAATGATCTAGTGTCGCCATGTGGCATGCAACACTCATCCCCACTAACCATCAAATACCTTAGGGTATGCCCCCGAGCTTAGGACCTTGGCTAATTAGCCCTCGTCCCACACACACATGGAATGGTCTCTGTAGACCAATGTCTGACCCTCTCTCCCCCTTCTAAAGATCATTGTCCTCAATGATCAATGAGGGAAAGTACTTGCGAACCAGAGCTGTTGATCCCCAAGTAGAGTCAGTAAGTGGTAATCCTCTCTAGGCTACCAGATACTCTTGGATGACACGATTCCTCAACCGTTTTTGTCTCTTATTTAGTATTATGTCTGGAGAATGATCTGCTCTATCAGTTTCCTGCAAAGAAACAATACCCTCTATTAGATTATCCTCCCTAGATATATACTTTCTTAGTTTACTGAAATGAAACACTGGATGGACTCTGCAATCTGGAGGAAGCTCTAATCGGTATGCAACATCACTCTTTACTATCTTCTAAGGTCCAGAATACCTAGGTGATAGCTTACTACATTTCCTTGTGGACAATGAAGTAGATCTAGCCGGTACTTGAAGGAAGACTCGATCTCCTTCCTCAAAGGATCTAGGAGATCTTTTCCGATCAGCATACTCTTTGGCTCTATCAGCTGCTTGCTGCATCTTGGCTTTAGCTATTTCAAGGTTTGCTTAGAGATTCGCTAAGAACTTGGAAGCACTAGGACATTTCTTAGGCATTCCTATGGTACTGGGAGCAATGGGATTCATGCCATAGTTTATCTCAAAAGGAGACATCCCAGTCACCTTTGAGGTCTATTGTTATAAGCAAACTCTACTAGTGGCAAATAACTATCCCAATCTGTCTGTCTCTCAGACACATATGCTTGCAACATATCCTCTAGAATTTGGTTGACCCTCTCGGTCTGACCATCTGTCTGTGGATGATCTCCACTACTCATTTTTAGTGACACTTTCAGTTTGTCAAATACAAACTTCCAAAAATGTCCTGTAAATCTGACATCCCTATCTGAGACTATGGATGTAGGTAACCCATGCAATCTGAAGACATCCTGGATAAACAACTCCGCTACCTGTGGAGCTTCTATCGTCTCTTGTGTAGGTATAAAATGAGCCATCTTGCTCAATCTATCTACCACAACTAGGATTGTATCCCGCTTCCTTTGGGTCCGCGGTAACCCCACTATGAAGTCCATGGATATACTATCCCAATTATGATCTGGAACTTGTAAAGGATGTAAAAGATCTGGAGTCTTTACCCTTTTTGCTTTGTTGACTTGGCACATAAAGCATTGTTGAACATAAGTAGGGACATCTCTAGCTAATCTAGGCCACCAAAATGTTCTTCTAACAAGCTGTATTGTTTTGTCAACACCAAGATGTCCTGCACAGGGAACATCATGGTTATCATGCATGACTTTCTTTCGCAAATCCCCTGAATCTGGCACACATACCTTTCCTTTCCACTTCACTATTCCATTCTTGTGTGAGAAATTAGAATACGGAATGGACTTGTTTGCTTTAGTAGAAGAAGAAACAGTTGGAACTGTCTCGTCTCCTAAAATAGAGTCATCGCTAATGGCTCTAACTATCTGTAACAAATGTGGATCTTCCACCTGTGCTTCCTTAATTTCTTGAAGCAATGAGCTTTCTAAAACTATAAAGCTCATTTGATACATTATACGAGATAATGCATCAGCTACTATATTTTCTTTGCCTCTTCTATACAAGATTTCCATGTGAAATTCCTACATGAGCTCAGCCCAACGAGCCTGTCGGCCTCGAAGATCTGGCTGACTACAAAAATGCTTGAGTGTATGATGATCTGTGAATACCTTAAAGTCTGCACCATAAAGATAGTGTCTCCAAACTTTAAGTGCATGCACCACCGCATACAACTCTTGTTCATGCACCGGCCAATTGCATTGTGCACTACTTAACTTCTTACTTTCAAAAGCTATTGGCCTGCCATCTTGACTTAAGACTGCACCTATGGCTATGCCGCTAGCATCCGTTTCTAACTCAAATGGTTTCTGAGGATCCACCACCTTGAGTATAGGAGCCTCTGAAACAGCTTGTTTGAGAGTATCAAAACTTTCTTGCTGCTCTTGCTTCCATGCAAATGGAATTTTGCCTTGAAGCAAGTTCGTCATAGGTGCTGTTATCGATGAATTTCTGATAGAAACCGAAAAGTCCTAAGAATGATCGTAACTGCACCTCATCCTGAGGAGTAGGCCATGCTAAAACAACTGATACCTTCTTGGGATCCATCTGAACCCAATCGGCTGAAATCACATGCCCTAGATACTCTATCCGCGAAAGAAACAACTGTGTCTTCTCTAGATTTACATACAACTGATTTTCTTTTAAAATATTCAACACCAATCTTAAATGATTTTCATGCTCATGCACAGTCCCACTACACACTAGCAAATCATCCACAAAATCAGCAACACACTTTCATATGAAAGGTCTTAAGATATCATTCATTAACATCATAAATGTAGCTGGAGCATTTGTCAAACCAAAGGGCATGACCAAATACTCATAATGACCAAAACGGGTCCTGAAAGCAGTCTTATGTACATCATGATCTTTTACTCTAATCTGATGATAGCAACTCTTTAAATCTATCTTACTAAATACAATGTTTCCACCTAAGCATCCAAAAGATCATCAATCCGGGGCATGGGATATCTATGTTTAATAGTGATCTTATTGAGTGCTCGATAATCAACACACATCCTATAAGATCCAAACTTCTTCTTCACAAGAAGAATTGGTGCGACAAAGGGTGAATAGCTGGGTCTAATCAGTCCTTTTTGAAGATGCTCATCCACAACCTTGCAAACTTCATTTTCCTCCTGCAAACTCATTCAAAATGGTGGCCGAGCGGTCGGACTTACTCCTGGTACCAATTCGATTCTATGCTCTATATTCCTGCAAGGAGGCAAACCTGATGGTAATTCCTTTAAAAACAACTCTTGGAATTCTGCTCTCACTTTGGCTGAAAGTGCTGGAGCATTCCAACTTGAGTCTCCATGACTGCATGAATCGATCTCAACATACGACAAATACATGAAATAAAGAAAATAGATATACTTATAATCAATTTTGAGCAACTTGGTAGCCGTCACCAATCGCGTCTCTTGGAGATCTGGTTCTCCATGGATCAGTAATCTCCTTCCCTCATGCTCAAACTGATACACATGTGAAGCAAAATCAATGATTGGTTTCTTCCTCGCATGCCACTTTTTACTAAGAACTATGTCGAATCGAGCTAATCTCACTATCTCAAAATCCAATCTGTCCTCATAGGATTGGATTTGAATAGGAAGATCAACTACTCGTCTATCCCAAGTTTCAGTTCCCTTCTCGTCGACTTGCTCTACGGTATAAGTATAATCTGACTGTACCGTATCTAAGCATAATCTCTTTACCAATCAGGAACTAATAACATAATGAGTCGAACCTGTGTCAAAGAGTACCTTGATAGGCTGTCCTGCCACGACTCCTCTCATGACAATAAGTTCAATATCTGGGAACCGGTATCCTTTCTGTGCCACTGGCGAAAGCACAACATCTACACAGTCAGAACCTTTTTACTGACCATCATGGCCACTATGGGAGATGATAATGGAGATGGGGAATCCCCAAACTCATCCTCACTCCCACCTCCTACTTGAGTCGGATTTATGACTATGGTGGTTGCTATATTTTTCTTTTTAGGACAATCGTTATAAAAGTGTTGCCCCAAGCAACCATAGCACAAACCCTATTTCATTGCCTTCTCTTTCTGCTGAGGGGTAAGAATAGATCGGTTATATGCCCTCTCAACCAGAGCAGACACTTTCCTCTTTCCTCCTGAGACTGTCTGGATCATGTGCACCTGCTTAGCCTCCCTAGAAGGCTGTGCACTGACCGAACCAAGAGTCGAAGTATGGAAAGGTCAACTAACCCTAGTCCATGGGGATCTCTGGCCCTGGGAACCTGGGCTCCTGTGGCCGTCCTCATAAACCAAGGCCATCTCTATGGCCTGTGCCAAAGACTGACACTGCTCCTTCCTCACTAAAGGTCAAATAGTTTCTCTGAGTCCCAAGACAAACTTGTGGACTTGAAGAAATTCTGGAATGGTATCAGGTACTTTAAGAAGTACCTCTCTATACCTATCTGTGTATTCCTGAACTGATTGATTCTTCTAACTAATGAAGAACCAGGTGCCTAGTGCTCTAGACCTTTCATCAGGTGGTACAAAATTATTATAAAATAGGATTTTAAATTGATCCCATGCCGTGGGATCCTTCTTATCCTGCTCTATCTTATGCCACCACCTATGTGCAACATCCATAAGATTATAAGTGGCTTGCTGAATCTTGTGCCTATCATCAGTGATATGACACAAGCAGAAGCACTGTTCCCACTTGTTGAGCCACTGCTCAACCGCATCAGCAGTCCTAGCACTAGTTGAGCCATGATATCTTGGCGGCTTAAGATCTTTAAGCTTCCATCTGGCTTCTCTAACTAAGACACTATCTCTAGGGACTTCTGAAGTTTGATGCTCATCTAGAGCATCTACCTCCATTTCTAGCAAATCAGAATCGAGCGGCTCTTCTTCTTTCTTGGAACCATGCATGTGTTCCAAGATATCTGGAAGAGAACTCTCTAAGAATGAAATTCTATTATTCATGGCTTGAGTTGGATCAACTGGAGGTTCCAGCATAAGGGTATTTGTTCTAGCAGGTGATGAAGGTTTGGGTTCCATGCTAGGACTAAATGCAAGTAACTTTTCTTCTAGTTTTCTCTTTTTTTTTTTCTAAACAAACGTAAATACTAGTGGCAAGCGGAAAAATAACCAATCAAAGCCTTTGCTTAACAGAAAAAAAAGAAAGAAACTTTAATATGTTTCCTAAACTTCAATGCACATGCATGCTAATTTTTAGAAATTTCGGCAGCCTAACGGCATCACTTTGAAATCCGAAATAATTTCGAAAAGCGTCAAGCATTCAACAAAATCAAATCATCAGTGCCGATAGGCACGATCTATCTTTATCTTCTCAACAATCACCTACAATTGAAAACTTTCCAAATATGTTGTTGGGCTCCACAGGCCCTCGATCAAAATATTTATCTTGTTGATACCTGCCGATACTTACCACCTGCAAGAAAAGCTCAAACACCGAACATACTTCTCTACTTATGCTCTAATTACATCATTCTA
>CM035426.1:126688554-126951054 GCA_020310875.1 Ceratopteris richardii
AGGAGCATTATTAAAAAGATACTTATCTTAATCCCAAAACACTCTCTTTAACTTTCTCTTTGTAGGAGCCTTCACCATCTTCATCTAGACCTCCTTGCTTCATAAGGTTCCAAGATTGCTTGAGAGTATCACTACGAGATAGAACACACAAAATGGGTTTCCCCTTCAATGGTTGTACCAAAGAAGAATGGAGAGCTTAGGGTTTGAATTAACCTAAAGCAAGTTAATGTTGCCACTATTCAAGATAGCTATCAATTACCCATTACATATCATCTTTTGGAAAGAGAATCATGTAAGGAAGTGTCCAGTTTTCTTGATGGATTTTCACGTTATAATGAAGTAGCAATTGCTATTGCAGATCAACACAAAACCACGTTTGCTACAGAATGGGGAGTGTATTCATTTAGCATTATGTCTTTTGGTTTCACTAACACCCCAACAACCTTCCAAAGATTAATGTATCATGTCTTCAAATATTAATGTATGCTTGAACTCAGAGAAGTGTGTCGTCATGGCAAGACAAGGAAAAATATTGGGACATATAGTGTCCAAAATTGGTATTTCAATAGATAAAGATAAGAACAACATAATTCTAGTTGCCAAGACCAAGAATGTGAAGGAAGTGAAAGATTTTATGGGCCATTGGGGATATTATCATAGAGTTATTAGCATGTATGCAATAATTCCAAAACCCTTACGTGGACTCTTTATTCAATTCACTTGGACAAATGAATGCGAATAGACATTTAATGATTAAAAAAAAAGGTTGAGTTCAACACCTATTCTAAAAGTGACGAACTAGAATAAACCATTCCACATACATGTTGATGCATCTAATTTTTCCATTGAATGCATAGTAGCACAAACAATAGATAAAGGAAAACGAGATCACCTAATAGCCTATGCAAGCAGACAACTAGAATAGGCTGGATGAAATTACACCATGATTAAGCGAGAAGGCTTGGGAATCATGTTGTTATGAGATGAAGTCATAAATCCATATAAATTTGTTCACATGCTTCATTAGGAAATGGTAGTGGCATTAACAATCAAAATGCTTTATCATGATGATGTTTAACATGTTGATATAATGCATTGTGAAACATAATGTGCAATATCCTTTTTTAGATTTGACCGAAAAAAGAAATAGTGCTTATATGCCTCAGTGATTGATATAAGGTGGTTTATGCATCTCGTTCATAACAAATTCTTTGAAAGCTTGAATGATGCATAATTTTTGTTTGAAGTACAAAAACCATTATTAAACGTGTTACACTCATCAGTAGATGGTGCTGAATTATGGAAAGCATTACATTCATGTGCAAAGTACAAATTTGAAGCATAAGTTGGAATCATATTAAGAAACTGATTAATATGAATAACAATATTATGGAAAGAAAAAAAATGTGATTGTGGTGATGGAAAACAACTAAGAGCATTGCCTACAATATTAGCTTTTTTGGGTTGATACAAAATCGTAGGCTAAAAATTTTGAATAAAAGAAGCCCCTTTAATAATTCAATAAAAAATCAATCGTTGAGTTAATAAATATTTGAAAGCATGTTGGTTTATTTTAATTAAAATTGTTGAACCCATAAGATAGTGTTTCAAAAATTTTAATGCATGCACAACACTAGAAGTTCCTTATCATATGTGTCATAATTCTTTTGAAAAGCTTTAAATTTCATACTCTAAAATGGAATGGGATGATCATTTTGCATTAATCTTGCATTGAAATTAGAACATATGAAAATCTTAAAATCATGCACTTCACTTGTTACATTAGACCTACTTCCTTGAAATATAGCCTTAACTTTATACATGGAAGGAAAATCATTTAATTTTAGTTCATTCAACTAAAGTATATGTGAAATAAAATTATGAGAGCTGCCATCATCATGTAAAATACTTGCAATCCTATCATTAATAGTACCCTACATGGAACAACATAAAGAATGAGTATAAATTTTGTTACCCAAGGTACTTAAATCCTTTTATAGTGCTTCCTCTACCCAAGAAAGGCAAGCCTTTGTGTGAGTATTCACTATCTTGTGTGCTTGAGTTGTGACAAGTTTCATATTGAAAGGTTGGAACCTACACTTAGCTTTGGTATGTCCAAGTTTTGCAACAATTCCAACAAGTGATATGTGGCTTCATCTTTTGAGCATCATATGCTATGGAAGATTGAATGGTAGGGGGTTTAGTAGGTTGGAGGGATGAGGCTACAGGTGTCATTGAAAATTTGGAATGAGGAGTTCATGGGAAACTAGGAGAAGAAGAGGTGGTGAAACTATGCTTCAAAGGAAAAATAGGCTTGATTAGCATTTTTCAATGACACAGTTGTTATAGATGAATTGACTTGGAAATAGATTGAAACTCTTTCTTTGCATCATGAGAAAAAGAAATAACTTCATAAAAGGTTGTATGCCATCATCTATTGAACTTGTCTTGGATCCCTATCTCCAAACCATCTTCGTAATTCCTCGACAGAGTATCTTCAAGAACTATCTCGAGTATGCAAAGAAGTAATATTTTTTATAAAAAACATTTAGTGTAGGTAGAAATGGTATCAACTTCTCTCCATGCAAGAGTAGTCCATGAACAATGAGAATGTAAATGAAATTCAGGCAGAAGCAAGGAATCTTTGACCTTCTCTTGAATTGTCTCCCATGTGGTGGGACAATTTGCAATATGCCTAAAACATTGCACCAAAGTTGCTCATTTCCCACCAAATAATTATTGGAAAACTTTAATTTCTCAAATTTTGAATAGAATTCATCTAAAAAGAAAATCAAATTGAGAAAGCAATTACAAAACAAATTGACCATCATTACGCCCATCAAATCGTGAGAACCAAAAATTATTTGCACCGGTCTTGGAATGCATGTTATCCGCTTGAGCTATAATGATTGCCTTCATCACCCAAACAGGGTTTTCACCCTCATTTTGCATCTTTTAAAATAGAGCATCATGTTCTTTGATTTGGTTTTGGGTGTTGTGGAGTGCATGCCATAGGAGCTCCAATCATTGCTTGATGAGTACCTCAAGTAGAGGTGATTCACCAAAATCTTCCATGGATGAGTAGGGTCTAGGAGCTTGTAAGAGAAGAAAACCCCTTGCTAAAAGTGTGAAAAGAATTTTAAGAATTCTTGAATTAAAATAGAAAATAGAAGGGTGGTTCTTGGGAATCTAAAAATTAAGAGAGATGAAAATAATCTTCAATACTTTAGAAAAGGAATAAAGTGATAATGCATGTAAAAAGTGTAGTGGTAAAACACTTGACTTATGAGTAGGAGGTTCTAAGTTCAAGTCCATAGCCATGGGTGCTAGGGAAGCTAAAGATACCAAAGCTATTCCAAAGTTCTATGCCTTAGTCAAGGGTTGCGTGCCAAGGAATCCAAAGATGCCAAAGTTGTATGCCTTAGTCAACACCTTGGGTGCCAAGGAAGCCAAAGTTGCCAAAGTTATATGCCTTAGTCCACACCTTGGATTAAGTCGAAGGAGTAAACATAGGTGTATATTATAGGAATAAACTATAGATTTAGGCTCAAGTATAGAAAATGAAATCGAAATAGAAATAGCAACAAGAACTAGAATGAGAAATATGAACCACAAACAAAAAACGAAAATAGGAATATGAACAAGAAACCAAAACAAGAAATGAAAAAAAAGGAACTAAAATAAAAACTAAAACTAGCCATCAAAACTGGATGCAAAATCAATAGCACCAAACATTTTTAGTGATGTGTGCAAGCTCTAATACCATTGCTGTATGATCTTGCAATCGCACGTACACAAAGACAATCACACAAAAACAAAAAGTCACAATAGGTAAATAGTACACAGTACTGGGTACAATCTTCCCCCACACACTCTGTCAAATGAGTCTCAAGAGTGCATGTACTTATATATTTTCATTTCTTCCAAACATAAAAGTTACAATGAGGATAGGCGCTTCAAAAAGCAGGCATGTGAGGAAAAAGTTTTTCAATCTATTAGCAAGCCTCAAATTTTATTTACAAAAGTGGCATTCTATAATGATCCTTATCTTCAACCACTATTCTTATAAATTTCTAGAATTAACCCTCTATGTAGGTCTTTTATATACAAAATAAGTGGAAAATATAATTTCTTTATTTATATCCAAATGCATCCAAATAACACCCATCCATGCCCTCACGAACCTTCACATACTAAATCAAAGCAAAAATCACATTAAAATCTCAATAAAATAAACTCCAATAATTTAAGATTCCATAAGTAATAAAAATATGTTCCAACCATTTTGGCATAGTGTTAATCTCTTCAATGTTTTTCTCTCTCATCAACAAGTGCATCATGTATATGAACATAAAAAATAAGATGATTTGTATGCTCATTGGAAACATGTGTAGGATGAGAAATTTCCTCATTGGAAGATACACTTGACTACCCACGACTGAACAAAGGCAAGATAGTACCCTACACAACTTTTGAGCTAGCTTATATCCTTTGTACATAAAAGTAGGGATTGAATTGCATCCTCCACAAATACTACATCCGAAATAACCAAAATACTTTTGGTAAATTGATGATACAAGCAATAACCCTTACTTTTAAAAATGTGCCCAACAAAGATACATTCCCAAGCCTTATCATCCAATTTTCTTCATTGTCACACATGCATTAATGAATATGCCAAACAACAAAAAACATGGAGATAAGCAATGGATGACTTGCATCCATGGCAAGCCTCATAAGGAGTGATAGACTAAAATGCTTTATTGGGATACATGTTAAGTACATTCGTCACACACATAACAACCTCAATCCAAAATTTATGTGGTAAATCCTCACTTCTAACCATGCACCTCATCTTTTTTGTAGGAGATCTATTTTTCCTCTCAACAAATCCATTTTGCTAAGGTGTACATGGCATTTGGTTTATCTCATGCTCATCCAGAAATGCATTGAGACTAAGAAGATATATACTCCCCCTCGATTAGAAAGGAGGGTGCCCACTTTACATGCTTATAAATTTTCAGCCATAACAAGCAACTATTTGTAGCAAATAATGGCTTTGGACTTTGCTTTTAATGGATACAACCATGGATGCGTAGAGAAATAAATTATGAAAATAATGAAGTAAATGTCATTCCAAAAGGAAGGTGTCTACATGGAACCACAAACAAACATTGTGAACGAGCTACGATTTTTGTTCAGCTCTTATTGTACTATCTTCTACGAAATGAAGAACATCGTATTTTACCCAAAATATAGCCTTGAAAAACATGCTTAGAAGGTTTCTCAAGTATAAGTAAAGACCACACCATTTCAGATTTCTATAGGCAAAGCAAACTAGAAAATTCAAATGACCAAAACATGCATACCAAAGTTTGCATCTAAAAAAGCTTGAGAATATTCAATTTCATATGCAAAATAATTCATAAACTTTCCATGATTTTATGATCTTATACAACCCACAACATAGAATTCTAGATGGAATGACTTTTTCACCACTAGAGAGATCATGAATTGTACATCTTTCATCAACAAATTCTTACTAAGACAATTTCCATTAATGTTGACATTGAAAATAGATTTTTTTTTATCCCTACTACATATAAAACATCTCATAAAGTGAATGTAGTTCCATTTGCACCAGTAGGAATAATATTCCAAATTCTTATAACATGATGAGAATAGTTCTTAGCACATCTGATAGTACTCCCTATAGGAGCAAGATCAAGTAAAGTGAAGAAACTATGCTACAATGTTATATGTTTAACTACACTAGTTGTGAAAATACCAAACCTCTGACACCACTCCAAGCCTACACTATCCATGGGAAGATTGATCATAAATACAAAGAGTGATAAAGCCCTATTCTTCATTCCAAACAAGAGTAGCAAATTCATCTTCAGGAGTGGAGGGCGTCTTGAACAACAATTCAATCCTTTTTCTTCTTTGCCTCTTTCACAAATATTTTAGGACAACTCTTAATGGCATGATCATTTGCCTTGTAGTACCCTTTTTTTTTGCTTTTCTATTTTCCTATCTTTATCTTCCTTCTTTTATTGTGCAACATTAGTAAATTTTTGTTTATTAGTACATGAGCTCGATTTACCTTTGCCCTCTGAGTAGCTAAGAAAGCTTGATCTCCAACATGCATAATTGAGTAATTTTGTCTAGATTGATCTTCCTACAACAAAAGGGAGACTAACTTCTCAAAAGTTAAGGCATTTGGATTGCCTTTCATTATCAAATGAAAGTTAGAAGAAAAAAATTGATAACAATCTGAAAGATCATTAAGTCCATTCTAACAAGTGAATTATCTTTCAAGATTTCATATGCAACAATCGATTGCTCTTTCAAATCCTTGATCTTTTTTAGGGAAATGTGCATTAAATCACCTTCATTCATATGCTCACTGTCCAAGTATTTTCTAAGGTAAATAACATGAGCCTCATTTTAGTGCCTAGTATAATGTGGAGTATCCATAGAATTTTTGGATGTTTTGCATGAGTGAATATGGTAGATAATGTCATATTTTATAGATAAACCTATCAATTCATGTGCATGTGCATATATGCTATCCCAACAAAGCCACTCTAGAGTGGGTGCAATAGAAACCATAGTAGAACTAGGAACATGAAGATCATCATCTTCAACACCACATGCATCACTTATTTTCACAGTGCTTGCAAGTGTATGAGAACATATTTCAACATCCTATATAATATTCCACAAGCATTTTGTTACCAATACATGAAACATCATGTATGCTAACAATGGCTAGTTAGAACCATCCAACATATCCTCAACAACCAACATATGATATACATCCTTTCTTTCATCAATGGCTACTAATCATATCTTAATGCAAAAAAAAGTGGAAAATAGATACCCAAAATAGCTCCATTAAACTTGTAGAAGATTGAGGTGCTTGTATCGACAAATTGAACACTATATACGTGTTGGCACAAAAGGATGAAATTTCCTATACAATCATTATGATAGTGAATTCAAAGGCAAAAACAAGGTCCAATTTGATTTCTGAACCCATAAAATGTTCTTTTGAAGTAATAATGACACCAAGTATGGTCACAAAAAGTTGTGATTTTGAGATAGTGTATGAAGGGGCATTGAGGTTCACACACATCACTACCCAAATGTACTAACAAGGATACCTACATTTAAAATTTTGGGAGGGTAAAGTCAAATGCTATGACTCATGCTAACTATCCCAAAACTCTAATCTTAAAGAATTCCTATACTTATCTGCAAGAAGATGTACTAGTAATAGTCTTTGAGATATCACCATGTGATAACTTTTCTCTTTCACTAAACATCTTCCACTTGTCATAACATAGTCATAACGTAGCCATGCAATGAACTTTAGTTAGCGTTTGAGCTTTTACATTCCCAATGAATGATTTCAACCTTGGATATATTAGGAGAAGTGGTTTATCTCAAGGCTAGAATTAGGATCAGAGTGTGAACTATGAGAAATTATTGGTTTTACTTTTCTATTTCATTTAGGAGAACTTCAAGTTCCTAATGCAACTTCTAACCTTTAATCTTGAGATGCAAATATGTTAAATGAATAAAGATATAAAACAATTGTGAAAATGTTCTAAGAGGAAGGTGTTTTCAAAGTTTCACAATTCCTTTGTGTACTGTTAAACTTAAACTTCGGATCAAGTTATCTGTTTAAAGTTTAATTCAAGTCTGGGTTCTTGGGATGGTTAGGGGTCTGTAAACAGAGGCCCTGTTTGTATTTTCCCAAATCTACAGATTAAGAATATATTACTTCACTGAATTAAGCGCTAATTGGATTATCTTCCCAGTACTATTTTGAATACGTTCTTCAACACACTTCCACACCAGAAAATTATTGTATACTTCTTCACTTATCGCGTTACAATTTACTTAATACTTCATTAACTTCATTGAATGATTTAACTTAATCAACGGAATTGACAACAGACTTAGATTACACAGGTTTTCGGCAACAATGCTTTGCTTCCGGCTCTTACCGAGACGAACAGTCCAGTGACTACACCTTCTGCTTCATGCGACTCTTTTCATTAATCTCTCAAGGGTTACAACTTTGCACTACGCCTTTACATCATGCGTGCGACTTTTCAAAATATATATTACAAAGTCCTTCATGGAGTGTATAAAGT
Organism: Ceratopteris richardii; assembly: GCA_020310875.1. NCBI lineage: Eukaryota > Viridiplantae > Streptophyta > Polypodiopsida > Polypodiales > Pteridaceae > Ceratopteris > Ceratopteris richardii. The sequence continues at coordinate 126,696,723 of CM035426.1, forward strand.
CCTGATGTGTGTGGGTAGGACCATGGAAGCCTCCTCTGAATCGAAAAGCTGGCTGAGAAAAGGATCCAACTGAGTGATGAATCCAGGTAGATGCAGGAGTATCCTCTGGTAAGTGAATTGGACTCCATGAATAGCAAAGTAGATGCTCAGAATGTTGTTGTAGGCGAGGTAAGTGGATTCCTCGAAGATAGGAATGGAAAATGTTGAATCATTGATCTTGGAGTAATGCGTAACTGAATCTGAGGGCAAATATAAACCCTCGCTGGTACGAAAGGAGGTGTAGCCATATGAGTTATAAGCTGAGATGATATCTCTCCAAAATTGTATCATGATCGGGAAAGTCATGTAGAAAGAGAGCATGCTCCACATAGTGTGACTATACAAAACTAGAATGATTCCCCTCTAAAGCCGAAATGGGAGAATCCAAAAGGGATGAATACTTAGAGTATTCATCAAAGGTGTAATCATTACTTACTGTAACTGAGTGACTCTTTGGGTTGTAGAGTTTGTATGCCTTATGCCGGTCACTGTACCTGATGGAAATGTACTGCTTAGACCAATCATCATCATGGCCTAGGACAAAAGGCATCACTACCAAAGATGTGAAAATAGCTTACACTTGGCTTCTTTTGAAAGTAAGCTGCAAATGGTGTTTCGTTCTTCAAGACATTTGAGATCCCTCTGTTCTGAATATATAGTGCTTCACCCCAAAACTTGAGTGGAAGTTTCTTTTGACTAAGCATAAGGTTGGCCATCTAGATCACACTTCAACTCTTCTATAAGAAAATACATTGTTGAGTATCTGATTGCTTGATACTTGATTCCATGTTGCTTCAAGTATGGCACATGTGGGATGAAGCACCACTATAAAAAATCCATTCTATCTTGGGGGTTGTTGCCACAAGTGATTTGTGTTCAATTGTGAGAAATAGATCTTCACTTGTGTAGTGAGAATGATGTTCCCTCTTTGAATTAGACTTAGACTTGTCTTTGTTCTTTTTCTTGAAGCAATATTTCTGGATGTGGCCAAGCTTTCCATAAAAATTGCAAGTGAACTTCTTCTTGCCTTTCTCCTTCGATACTTGATCGCTTTTTTGCCCCTTATGTTTGTAGAAGGTGGCTTTAGCCTTCATGGTTGTTTCTTGGGTAGCTTGGGTCTATTGCTGAGAGCCATGAAGAAGCAACAGTCTTTGTTGGCAGTAGCTAGAGGGACAGATGACAAGGAAGTATGTGAAGGTGGATCACAACGAAGTAGTAGGGAGCCATACGGGTTATTTTTTCAAAGAAATATTTTTTATAATACTTTTCAAAACTCTCAAAAGTGATTGTCATCACTCTTGTATCATATGTAACATAGAACAACCACTTGTGTAATTAGTAGCTCCATTTTGTGCAAGCTGAGGTGTCCTCGAGCTTGAGGAGCTTAGGTAGAACAAGCTTACCAATTTTGGCTATTTTTAGACCTCGTTTAGACCTTCAAATAGCACCTAGAACCTATTTTTTAACTATGCCGATCACTGGATGTGAAACGGATCAAAGCTAGTCAAAAAACTATAAGGAGAGCTAAAGAGCTCATTTTTGAGGTAAGCTTGTATGAGTAGAGAAGAGCTTAGAGCTATGTTGAGCTTGTAATTGAGATCTTGAGAATATAGTCTATTTTTCTACCTTCCATTGTGTCTTGCTTGTCTCTTACATGTGTGTGTGTGTGTGTGCATCTCTATGCTTCTCACCTTCACTCTCACTACATCTCGCGTTAACGATCTCCATATCACTCCTATCTCTTCCGTGGATTGTTATTAAGGAGGCGGAGCTTCTTAACGTGGTACTTACCATTGTGTTAGAGCAACACCAAATTTGGCGCCGTTGTTGGGGATCGAGTCTAGGACGAATGTGTGATGGTAAGAGTATAACAAGAAGTGGCGTTGGAAGTAAAAATTTCAGTTTTTGTTGTTGTTTTTAAGTAGTTTCTTGTGTTTATTCATCTCCTCCACACTCATTCTTCACCACCGCATCATCTTCTCCTGTTATATTCCACAGATGTACATGCTTGGAGGAACGAGATGTTCCTTGCTCGGGGGATAGCCAAGGCCAAAAGCCAGAGAGTTCATACGAGGTACCTACTCATGATGGCCAGATGAGTAGAGGGGCCTTAGAGAGAACTCTAGATGGTGACTAGGCAAGGGCTATAAATAGACTGGGAGGTGAGTCGCAGGCATGTCATTCTCGACTTCTCACATTTGGCATTAGAGCTTTAGGGAGAGAGAGACCTTGGGCAAGGAGAGGAGAGGTTCATACTAATTTCAGAGGGCATCTTCGTCGTCAGGGAGACCATACAAGTAGCCATGGAGAGACGTTCGCGTGGACATTCGCATGGGAGCTTGAACTTTGAGCAACCTTGCGTGGTGGAGATTGCGGAGTAATAAGCAAAAGAAGGGAACATTCATCAACGCGATGCGAACAACATCTTGTAGAGGAAGCTTTCTTCTATACTCGTCAAACACTTGTGCAGAGCGCAAGATTTGAATCCTTAACCTCATGGATGAGAGGTAAGTGCTCTAACCAGCTCACCAACATCACAAGGTGACTGTTTTTCACGCCTATAGAGTAACATAACAACATAGTGTTATGCACGCCTTGAACAAGAGAGAGAATTATAAAACAAAAGGGAGATAGAAAGAGAGGGAGAGAGATAAGGAAAGAGGAAAAGAGATAGAGAGATAAAAAGAGCATGAAGAGAGAGAAAGAGAAAGATAGATAGAAAGGAAAAAGAGAACGAGAAAGAAAGAAAGAAAGAAAGAAAGAGAAGAGAGAAAGAAAAGAAATAGAGATAGAAATAAGGAGCAAAAATATGGATTAAAAAAAAAAAAGAGAAAGAGAGAAGATGGAAGTGGAGAATAGAGAGAGAATGAGAAGATTGGAAAGAGAGAGAGGAGTAAAGAAAGAGGAAAAAAAATATAAAACAAAAAAAAAGCAAGATTAGTATACCTACCTCCACTTAAATGGCCGTAACTCTTGCATACGATACCCAAATTGGATGATTGACTTGGGATAGAAAGTAGACTTGAAGGGCTTTCCAATGAGTGGCTGGACGCTACTATTGGATAATCAAAAACCACCTGTAGAGAGAATTTAATTCTCTGCATATCATTTCAAGAGGTATGCCGCCCACTCACCTAGCTTCATTGTTTTGGCCATAACTTCCTCATACAATGTCCAAATCAAGAAATTCAACTTGGTATAGATTCTAAACTTCAAGACCTTTCTTTTGACTGGTCATAATCCATATTTGGACCATTGGAAGCCATCTCTACACAAGCTTTTAGATAGTTGTTGACTGGCGAGAGACCCTTTTTGAGTGAATTGAGTGTCCAATTGTGATAATTAGGAGTTCCTACTCATATTTTGAATTATTTTAGATAAGAATGAAGTAATTTTCATACATTTTCATCATAATTTTGCTCTCAAAAATATTCATTTGAATACCTCTCGCATCAAAGTTTATAATTTTGCATTGTATTTTCTTCCAGTTTAAGAAATCAATATTGGAATGTGCATGAAAGCTACTTTTTACATGAGTTTATCTATGCACATAAAGTTACACTAACCAATGTTGATTCATAAAAGCATGCGCAGATCTTGTTTGTGTGTTGTAGAATCTTTTGCAGGTATTGAAAGCAGAAAAAAAGACATGGTTATGAGGGCGTGTAGTGCCCAACAGCACATTTTGGCAAAGTTTCTTTTTTGCAGGATTCTGGAGTAAAGAGAGTGGTTTGCCAACCACTAGGCTCTTGCCTATCATTGTAAAGACTACTATTATTTTTTCAGGCCTCATTTTCCTCGCGAAATGCTACCGGAAATTTTGTAGCCACATGGCATTATATGCCATGTGAGAACTAGAGTGATGTTGTGTTGTGTGAGAGAGGAAGTCTTCTGTCAGCATAGCGAAAAGCATATAATTTTATTGAAGTAGAGAATAAAATGCATGAGAGAATGTGTGCATGCATAGACAATATGATTGCTAGAAAATTGAAGTGCATGATGCATTTTCTGTTTATAAAAGATCACTTTTATGTGTCACCACGACTATTTAGGGTGAGCATGAGGTATGTGATCGAGGTACCAAGCATAGGCTAATTATGCCTTTAGAAAGTAAAAGATAAGGTATATACATTAAGAGAAACTAAGATGTGTTTGCATCTAGTAACGCATGAGCACATGAATTGTTCTTCATGCGAATCTATGTACTTAATATAGAAGTTTATCCCAAGTCCGCACAAGTGTGCTATGGATATGAACATCAATACAAGTATTAAGTGCTTGTATATGATTAGTTGTAATGAGATTAATGATTGTGCACGAAGCACAATGAATAGAATGACGTCCATAGATATTCACTTTCACTAAAAGGTGGATACTATGTAAAGAGTTGATTTTTCAACGAGACGATTTGGATGGTTAATTTGGTTTGCATTGATCTAGATGATCATTATATGCATGGACACATCTCCATGATATAATCCATCCAAGATAATGAATAAGTTTGTTTAATCGTAAGGATTAACATGTCTCGTCATTTTTTAAGTTTGAAAAAAAAATGATCGAGCACATAGTAGTGAGGTAGCAGCCTCATAGAGATTTGGATGCTACTCTTTTTGGGAATGCCCAAATTTATTGAAATTTGGAGGGCAATTAGCTCTTAAGCTTTTTTTTAAGCTTACAGATTTTCAAGTAATTTGGAGACTTTTAGATAGGTCAAGTGACCTCTGCACTAAAAGTGCTGCTACTAGAGGTAGAGGCCTGAAACAAGTGACATAGGTCTGTTGCAAAGGGCATTTCTCTTACTTGGTAGATCCAAAAGACATGATTTTTATTGGAGATGAAAGATTGATAGATGCACTTTGCGCATATCAATTTTCATTATTTTTAGAGATCATTTGATAGGTCAAATAATCTCTGCACATGAAAGTGCAGCCTCTGGAATTTGTGAAATGAACAGAGACCATGTCACCTAGAGGTGATTGGTTCTCTTAGCTCATTTACTTAAATTGAATGATTTTTGTTTCTAACATTAGCTAAACACACCAGATGGTGTGCAAAAAATATCAAAATGAAATGATTTTCTAGTTAGAAAATATAAAAAAAAGAGTAAAACTTAGCCTCTATAATTTTTTACAATTTTGTAGGTATAGAGGCTTAGTATTTTGGCCATTGTAGAAGCTCCAAATGTCCAAATACTATAAAACGTATATCAATACAAGTAGATAGTAGTAGCTATATGCTAGTAAAATTTTGGAGAAATTGGACATCATTTGATAGATCAAATGATCTATTCTTCTCAGAATAATCTCTCGCGAGGATTTTCCAAAGAGTGGTACATGTGACTGATGAGCACGTGATATTTTCCTATTGGAGACTCCAATTTCAAAATTTTTTGTTGGAGAAGCTACTCCAGTATAGACCCTATGCTAGAACCAAAATTCAAGGATTTTGGAGTTTATCTTCATAGTTAGAAGTTATTATAAAAGTGCAGCAGTAGTGTTTCTAAGCTCACCTAAGTGCAGGTGTAGCAGAGATAGAATTATACTTTTGAATGAGTATTTGATTTCATTTTGAATTGAAATTTTGTGAAACTAACCTAAATAAGTTGATCTAGATTTGGGCACAAAGAAAATGGAATTTGGAATTTTTTTGATCAGTCTAAGGGCTTCAAGAAGATGACCCTATACATTTTTCAGAATTGGTCGTCAAGTGTTCGACCCTTCCAGTAAAATGGTCATAAAACTCTGAGAAAATATCCAAATCAAGTGCTTTTTGTGCCTAATGAAAGCTTGAGAAAAGCTACATAAGGCTGGAAAGTTTCATAGATTTTGAATGATTAAAAGCTAGTTAAAATTAAGATTTAATCTGCTACTGTTGGAAATTGTTTATGCACGAGACATTGTTGAAAGGAAAAGACTTTTCACAGGTTCTTTATGATATTTTTTGAGGTGGTGTGATCACCATGGGCTAGCTATGCCCTAGATATGTGTTTATTGAGCATTGGTTTTTGGTGACCATTCTCAGTAGGACAGAGGAGACTCTTTCGAAATTTTCAAGAATATATATAGTCCCATGAGAGCATGGAACAGGAGAACTTAGCTAGTTGTTCTCATTACAAATAATTGGATTCATACAAGTGGTATAAATTCCAATTTATTGTGATTCAATATTTGATTCAAGATGCATGAGTTGATATTTGATGCAAGCCGCATCCTTCACAACTCTAGTTGAGTTGATTTACTAAATAATTTCTCAATTCTCAACTCAAGATGAGTTGATGGTACATATAGTTATGAGTAATAGAGTCATAGGAATGACTCCGTTCTTTCCATCGAGGGAAGGAAACACTTTAGGAACACTTCATGATTTCATTATATTATTTAAGGTTGTGAGTACTCACCGAGTTATTCTTATCATTTTTGAGAGAAGTGTTCAACTTTAATCTCATACACACATCTATGTGGAGTATAAAGTTGGTGGTATGGGACATCAAACTTTGTATTCTACCTAGGTGCAGGACAGATGGTATGGGAGAGAAGTCTTTGAGATTGTATTTTTTATATGATTTGGAGTTCATTTATATGATCTTCTGGTATCATCTGATTATTAGACCACAGAGGGGCAGTTGAGACAGTCACTCTGTATGTGATCACAAACAAGGCAAGTCCGCAGGCAGTAGCCTAGAAGCGGAAAGGCAAGGTTTGCACATAAGAACTATGAATAGGTAATTGCATTGAGAGGAAATTTACAGAGTACGTACTACTTTATTTGATATGCCTGCGAATAGGCCATGGTTCATACATAGTGTGTATGAGGTGAGCTAGATGCTTAGCCGAGTGGGCTATGAGTGTGCACACATCTACTTACCATTTTTCAGTATGTCTAGTGGACTCATATTATGGTTCTCATTATATCTGGGAGTGCGAGATTATTACATTAGTTTACTAGAGACACCTCATTCCTACTTAGGAATGATTTGATCATAGTGATGATCAGATGTGGATATCTTGGCGTGCCAGATTATTACATTAGTTTACTAGAGACACCTCATTCCTAGTTAGGAATGATTTGATCATAGTGATGATCAGATGGTGGTCAGAGATAAAGCAAGTTTCATCCACTTGGAACATCTTGCATGTTATTATTGAGAAGGCAATGGTAGTTCCACTAATTGCTATACTTTCTTAGCATGTCTTCACTTGGCATGATGGACTTAGTTCTAGAGAGTGGATTGGGATTTACTTTATATGAGAGATTGAGATTTTGATCCATAGTGGGGATTATTATATATGATAGATTGAGATTGGATCCATAGTTTGGATGTGACTGATTGAGATCTTAGTCCATAGTTTGGATGTGACAGATTGATATCTTGGTCCATAGTCTGGATCATTGATAGATTGTCATATTGATATCTTGGTCCATAGTCTAGATCATTACAGTGAGTAAATCAAGTAGATATAATTGAGCTTAGAGATGAAGCATTATTTGTAAAAGATTTCCGTTTATCTTTGATAGTTTTCCATAGAGATTTGGTACATAGTCACATTGTTTTGGATTAGCATAATAGTTTTCATTGCTCTAGTGGAGTTAGTGGTTTTGTAGAATTATATCGTATGACTAACTATCAGCGGGTATTCCAGGGAGACAAGGGCAAGCTGTCGAGGTCTCTACAGGTAACAAGCCATCACAAGTTAGTGGTCAAGTTCTAGGCATAGGGAGTCCGAGGATATTCGAGTACCTATGCTGCGCACATATGGACTCATTGGGCCTCAGAGGGATTCCTACAGTATGCCCAAGGCAACGACTACTAATTGTTGGTGGAAATGCTAGATATAAAGCAGAGACTAGTTGTCTACTTTTTGAGCATCTAGTATTTCAAACACCTACCACACTCTACTTTTATTATTTGGAATCACAGATTTTGATTCCTAGCTTACAACTCCTTCTATATCATTGAGGACAATGATCTTTAGAAGGGGGAGAGAGTGTTATATTCCAGAGATGTGCATGCTTGGAGGAACCAGATGTTCCTTGCTCGGGGGATAGCCAAGTCCAAAAGCTAGAGAGTTCATACGAGGTACCTACTCATGATGGCCAAATGAGTAGAGGGGCCTTAGAGAGAACTCTAGATGGTGACTAGGCAAGGGCTATAAATAGGCTGGGAGGTGAGTCCCAGGCATGTCATTCTCGACTTCTCACATTTATGATACCAAATGTGAGAAGTCGAGAATGACATGCCTGGGACTCACCTCCCAGCCTATTTATAGCCCTTGCATAGTCACCATCTAGAGTTCTCTCTAAGGCCCCTCTACTCATCTGGCCATCATGAGTAGGTACCTCGTATGAACTCTCTGGCTTTTGGCCTTGGCTATCCCCCGAGCAAGGAACATCTCGTTCCTCCAAGCATGTACATCTCTGGAATATAACATCTCCCACTCCAAAAAAATCAAAAAATTCACCATATCCACACATCCTCCTCATTTCCCCTCACTTGCGCATGCGAGAGAGAGAGAGAGCTTTTGTGCTTGTTGTGCTCTGTGTGTTTTTGAGTTTTCTTGCACGTAAAATGCTCCAGAGCAGTAGGAAAACTTCCAAAAGGTAAGAAATTCACTTTCTGTCAGACTCTACCGTTGGAGTTGGACCATCACGATGGTCTGACAAAGTCGACACTTTTGATAAGCGACCACACCAGGAGGTAGGGGACCCTTGCGCACACACGAGTCCATAGTTGCATTCTCAAATTCATCAGTTTGGTGTACCATCACGATGGGCGCACACCATTGCGATTGTGTCACACCATCGCGATTGGCTCATGCCATCGTGACAACTCGGCCGGACCATCACGACGATCTCACACCATCGTGATGGTTCACTTGAACCATCGTGAAGGTCACTGACCATCGCAACGATCCCTTGCCACATGGCATCTTAGACCATCGTGACACTTCAAAGTTGGACCATCACGATTGGCTCAACCTATCGCGCCCCGTGACCATCGCGATGGGCTCACGCTATCGTGACGGTTGCATTGACCGTTGACCATCGTGATGGGCTTGCACCATCATGAATGCTCGCAAGTTAGACCATGGTGATGCTTCATCTTAGACCATCGTGATGCCTCGCACCATCACACCATCGCGATCGTACCATGCCATCGTGATGGTTCATCTGAGCCATCGTGACAGTTCATCTGAGCCATCGTGATGGTCCCAGACCATCGGGATTGTCCCAGAACATCGCGATTGTCCACCCAAAATGCCAAAAGTTAGGGTTTGATTTTTTGGGCAATTTTGAGGCTATTTTGAGAAAATTTTTAGGTTATTAAGCTCATTAGAGACCCTTTTTCTCATAATTGAAGAAAAAATTGTGTGTCAATTTTCACCCCTGAGGACCTGAATGTTCATATCTTTTTCATTCAAAGTCTGATTTTTGAGCTTTATAGCTCATTAAAAGCTCTTTACGAGTAAGGGGTTGACCCATTATTGGGAATAGGAAAGAAAGGGGGAATTTGGAAAAAATTTAGCCAAAAAGAGGGGACCTAAAAGGTGTATATATCAAAGTGCTTGATCATTAATTAAAGAATTGGTCTAAACATTGGATTTTTACAGGTCTAGCAAGGACTATGAAGGGCAATCAAAGCAAGGCAGTGAAGAACGCAAGGCTTGGGTAGTGCGACTTCTTCGGCATCAGAGCAATCAAAGGATCTGACTCAAGGTTGGAAGAATACTCAACTCCCTCAATCAAATATTAGCTTAGGCTAAACGTTTAGCATTGTGGATTAAATTAAAATGACCATAGGAATGCATCAAGTCCAAGGCTAAGATAAAAGTGTGCGATACAAAAACCTAAAGGAAAAAGAATTTAAGTTTGAAAAAACCAGATGCATACAGGCAAGACAAGAATTTAAAGGAATTTAAAAAGAAACAAGCAATAAAGAACAAAGAAACATTGACGATCAGAGTGCGTATTGAGTGATTCAGGAAGTAAAATTCATGAACCTTAGATCCAGCAAGCATATAGGTACGTTAGACCGACGAAGCCTTAGATCATCAGAAGCAAGTGTAGGAACTACTAGACGTTCGTGGGCTCAAGAATTGAATAGTTACCCTTATGAGTTGGGCTCAGATACCAGTGAATCCGAAATGGCTTTTAGCACAGGAAGACCAGAAGGAGGGTTAAACATAGCATACTTGGAAAGACTCGAAGGACCCTATAGAACTCAATTAGAATACATCCGAACCAACCAGTTAGGTGCTCACACCTATGAGGATGGTTTGCGAAGATCAGTGGTGAAATTGCACAATCCGGACCAACCCATTGGATTGGATCATCCAGTGGTGAAATTTGAGGGAGATGCATACATAGACAAAGAAGGAACAATGTACATCATAAGTACTCAGCCAAATCATACCAACGAGTTTGGTGTAGTTTAGCCAGATACAAAAGAAAGAACCCAAGGAAAATAACCACTAGGAGAAGAACCTAGGACACCTAGAGGGAAATCTATACTGACAAGAGTATTAATTCTAGATTGGAGCCCTCTACTTCGGAACGAGTATTTGTAGTACCTGATCATGCAAGAAATACCTACACATGGAGAGGTGAGTTAGTCTTCCCCATCTCGAACAAATGTAAAAACGAGCCATCAGGATGTTGGAACATCCTCATCCCATGGTACTCAAAGAGAAAAGAACAAAGAGAGACGAGAAGTAAGTTTCACTCATCCCATAGGGAGAGATAGAACCACCATGGACACTGATAGAGTGGAAAGACAAAGGGAACCTAGAATACCAGGTGGTAGAGACGATTCTCCTTTGCCTAGACCACGTGAACACCCTAGGATATTAAGACCCACTCAATTAGTAAAGTCAATGAAGAACTACTTTGATGGGATAGGAGATCCATATGATCATGTTGTGGAGTTTAAGCAAGTATTGAGAGTAGAGCAAGTAGAAGACATGTTCACACAATATAATGCTTTTGGAGTGACATTAAAGAACACGGTTTTAACTTGGTTTCAGGCATTGCAACAAAGGAAATTTAGGGATATCCGACACTTGTTAGAGTCATTCATCACGGAATTTTCTAAAAGTGGAATCAGGCATGATATGTCTTTGTTAATTCATAGCTTCAAACAAACCCCTCATGAAACAATTAGACTAGCAGGACATAGGTTTAGACAATACGTTGAGAGATGTCTGATGCAAGAATTACCCTCACAGGCCAAGCAAGTGTCATTGTTTTTAGATGGCCTCTTGAGCTCTAAACTACGCTCCTATGTATACTTGAAGGAACCCAGAACATTAGACCAATGTGTAAGAATTTGTATAGCGGACAACCTTGGAGGCAGAAAAAGTGGCCCAGAAGCTACGAGTTTCTAGTAAACAAATGCCTAGGTTGACATCAAACAAGCATTGTTACACCTCTGGTGGTGATCATATGGAAATGTGTGTCCCAATGCAACACAACCACAAGCCAACCATAGTGGCGAATACTGTACGAATGAGAGATTATACACAAATCACATGGCTCAAGACTGCACATACAACAAACAAGTAGTACGAGAGAACTACCCACAAGCATACCCCCAACCAGGTAGGTATCAAGGTCAATATAATGCTTAGCCTCATTACTATAGGCCTCCTCAAAACCATCCTTATTAGGCTCAACAGAGACCTCAATGTGTTTTAGCTCAGCAGCCACCCCCACCAGCTAATGTCATCTCAGTTAAATATGCTACTGTAGAAGAGAACCTCAATAGGGCTTTAGTGTCTTCTTCACCCCTGATCATAGAAAGTGACCCTAATTCTAATAGTTTTGACTCTACCCATGTAGATAGTCCACCCGCATATTATTCAGAGTCACCAGAACATGTGGAAACATATCAATACAATAGTCCACCATTGGAACCTAGTTGGGAGCCCGATTATGCTAACGTGATGTACGCCAACCCTAATCCATGGCCCCAATTGAGACAACAAAGACCACAGGGCCCTAGAGGACCATGATTTAGGTGCCAAGGAGATCATTTCATAAAGGATTTTCCACATCCTCCAATAGCAGGACAGTCACAATACTATAACATACAAGGTTTTGTGCCGAGTGTGGTAAAGAGCATGTCATCAAAGATTGTCCCAAGAACCCTGCTAATGCTTCAAAAGTGACACCGATCAATGTGATAGGTATTGTACACAACACAGATGGATCCAACCCTACATACATACCTATCCAAGCTATAACAAGAGCCCAAGAACTCTTACAGAATCAATAGCTTAATCTTGAAAAAATAGCTAGAACCAGCGAAGTTGGAGAGTCTAGTAATACAAAGACAAAATCTTGGAAGGATTCCAGAGAAAGAATTAAGAGGAAGTGGAGTAAAAAGATAACTAAGTTGGAAGGAAGTCTAAAGGAATCTAGAGCCAAAATCCTAGAATTGACTTCTCAAGAATCTAATATGGAGAACCTAGCTCAGAGATCAAGATTAGTTTTGGCAAAACCCATACCGAAAAATTTAGACATGATGTTTTGTGCATATCAGGCTAGATTAAAGGAAGGACCCCAGATAGCTGAAATGAGTAAGAACTATCCAAGAGTGGATCTAGAAACTGAGAGGAATAAAATTTGCATGAAGATGGTAGAATTAGCACAAACTATGTTCGAAGCCTCTCGTTATCTTAATTGGAATAACATGGCCAAACCTGAATTACACTTTCAAGGACTACTGGAGAGGCTAGAATACTTGGTCAATAGCAACGAGAAAAGGAATCTGCATAGGAACCCGAATCACTTTGAGACCCATGAAAAGAGTGCACCACCCCTGTCTCAAGTACCAAATACAGAGGTTGAAGACAACCTGTCTTCCATACATAAATATTCACATGAATTTCTAAGAGAAATTCAAGAAGAGAAGTGGAGAAGAGAACAAGGAACCCATCCCCCTATTCAAGAAATAGACGACTTGCAAGAGCAATTTCCCCAAGACATCCCCTCTATCTATGATGATGTAGAAGAAGAACAGCTGAGTGAACACACAGATTTTGAATCTGATTTTTTGCAAGAATTACCTCAGTTCACAGGACCTTGGGAAGCCAAGTCTATTAGCATGAGAGCACCCACTATAATAGTCAGGAATGAAGAATCAGTAATCCCTAGAAACACGGAAGTGATAAAGAACACCAAAGTACAGTGCCATCTCACTCTAGAGGAATTGTTGAAGGTTAAACCACAATTGTGGAAGCACGTAGCAAACCAATTCCTTGAGCTTGCTACTACTCCTTCCCAAAAGCAAGGGAGAGGAAGGTAACACTTATCTTCCAATAACTCACAAGGGCTACACCACCAAAGCCATCTTAGATTTAGGAACCGAAGTAGCCATCGCTACAACTCCTTTATGGAAACATTGGGGTAAGCCAGCATTAAGACCCATGAGGATGAAGTTACAAATGGCCTATGGACATATAGAAAAACTATTAGTCTTACTAGAAGGCATATCTCTCACCACTTGTGGTGTGGAGTTCGAGCATACTTTTTCCATTTGTGATTTTGGGAAAAATCATGCTTACGAGATGATTTTAGGATGACCATTCATGCGTCAATTGCAAATCGTACAAGATTGGGGAACTAGTTCTTTGTACTTGCAATACTTAGGAGTGACTACTAAAGTCAATCTTAAAGACTACTCCCATCGAGATGTACCCCCAATACAATGGAATATCATCCATAAGACACAAGAAGAAATAGAATCAGTACACTCATTGGAATCAGAACCCTCATTGTTGCACGAGGATACTCATCTATGGATGTGTAAAGTAGCTAAACAAGAGGAAGAATGATTAGAAGCTAGGACTTTAGGCTCAGAACAACATCCACGAACTCTTCAAGACCCAGCTTACGCACCTATAGTATTTCGAGACGAGGAATTCCAGCCTCATGGTTGGGTAGAAATCTTAGCCACAATGGACATAGCAGTGAACGAAGAACAATGGACGCCTCATTGTGATGAGAATCGGCACGACATTTCCATTTTCTTGATTGAACCTATTGAGGAAGACTTTATCCTAGGAGAATGCATAGAAGTGACCCAAGAACCGGACAAGAGTGATGAGGAGGACCTAGGAATATCTTTAGTTTGTGGAAGCCAAAAACCCTGAAGAGGAAAAGGAAAATCAAAAGGGAACAACTTGCGCTATCCATAAGAGATACACAGAGCAAACCAAAGAAGAGAAAGAAATCACCTAAAACAGAAGAAGAAGAATAACCACTCATGGAAGTAGCGGAGAACTTCAAGAAGTATGAAATGGAAGATAGACGAATCATGGTACCGGAGAAAACAAAAAAAAATCATAGTCACCATAGAAGGAGAAGAAGAAAAATGTACATACATAGGGCATGATTTGACGAATGAAGAAGAAGAAGAATTAATTGCCCTACTATGTGAATATAGAGATGTGTTCGCTTGGAGTTACAAAGATCTCACAGGAGTAGACCTAGTTATATGATCCCATAGAATCCCTATGACTCCAGATGCAACACCTATGAAACAAAAACCATACACGTACAATGATAACTATGCTACTAAGATTAAAGAAGAAATAGATCGTTTGATAGAAGCACGATTCATTTATAAAATTGAGCATACTGAATGGGTATCCCCCATTGTGGTCGTGCCCAAGAAGAATGGAAAATTGCACGTGTGTATTAACCTTAAGAAAGTTAATGCCACCACTATTAGAGACAATTATCCTCTTCCTATCACAGAACATTTATTGGAAAGATTTGTGGGCAAGGAAGTTTATAGCTTTCTTGATGGATTCTTAGGCTATAATCAAGTAGCCATAGCTCCAGAAGATCAACACAAGACGACTTTTGCCACAGAATGGGGCATATTTGCATTTTGCATGATGCCATTTGGCCTGACAAATGCACCCGCTACTTTCTAGCGACTTATGTGTCATGTTTTCAAGGAATTCTTACAAAAGAATTTGGAAGTTTATGTTGATGATATATGTACTCATTCGAATATGAGATAGACTCATATCCCAGAACTAAGGCAAGTATTTGACAAATGTCAAGAATATCAAGTTTGTCTGAACCCAAAGAAGTGCGTTTTCATGGTCAAACAACGCAAAATTCTAGGACACATTGTGTCAAAGAATGGAATCTCTACGGATGAAGAAAAAGTGAAAGTAATTGCCAACCTACCTAGACCAAATAATGTAAACGAGGTACAAGCATTGATGGGTCATTGTGGTTATCACAGACGATTCATACACATGTATGCAATCATAGCCAAGCCTTTGTAATCTCTTTTGACCAAGTTTGAATGAATGGATAAATGTGAAAATTCATTCAATGAACTTAAATGATGTTTGTGCTCAGCACCAATATTAACAACCCCAGATTGGAGCAAGGCATTCCATGTACATGTGGATGCATCCAACTATGCCATAGGATGTGTGTTGGCACAACCCACAAATGAAGGTAATGTAGATCTCCCCATAGCTTACGCGAGCAGACAGTTGAATGCAGCTGAAAGAAACTACACCACTATGGAACGAGAGGGATTATGAATGATCTATGCAATAAAGAAATTCATGCATTATTTATTGGCAAATAAGTTCAAGTTTTTCACAGATCATCAAGCCTTATTGTACTTAGTCAATAAGCCATGTAACACAGGACGAATGATACGTTGGTTTGTATTACTCATGGAGTATGACTTTGAAGTAGTAGTTAGGAAAGGAAAGACCCACCTCAGAGCTGACCACCTCTCAAGATCGACCACAAGAGAAGCTCCTCAAGGAATAGTGGATGAGTTACCTGATGCATATTTGTTTAACCTTGAGATAGTAACCGAATGGGCTAAGCCGATTGTCCCTATTCTCACATATGGACCCAAGAATCCTAGGATAAGGATCAAAGAAGGAGAAATTACCAAGTCACAAAGGTATCAAATAATAGCACGAAGTATATATAAACAGGATAATCAAAAGATTATTGCTTGTTGTGTAGAAGAATCAGAACACGTGAATTGGTTGCAATTAGCACATGTGGGTGCATTAAAGCAACATCATTCAAAATATCATACCTTGTAGACTCTGCATAGACTAGGAGTATATTGGCCTTCTATGGAAGCAGATGTCTACAAGTTGTGTAGAGAATGCCCTGTTTGTTGTGAAAGACCGCTAGTAGAACATGCTACATTATATCACATGTCTCACACCAGATGGAATGAACCATTAGTGAGGTACTTGAGGACGAAAAGATTCCCTGAAGGAATGACCTTAGCACAACAACGCATTCTAGATTAAGAAGCTCAAGACTATTCACTTATTGGTGACAACCTATACAAACGAGGATGAGATGGATACTTAAGAAAATGTGTTCATGAGAGCGATTATTTGAATGTACTAGAGACTACACACCAAGGTGTTGCAAGAGGTCATTTTGGCCCTCATAGGATAATCAAAGCCATACTGTTTGCAGGATTATTGTGGCCCACTCTTCACATGGATGCACATACCTATGTTAAGGGATGTGATGTGTGCTAGAGAACTGAGTTTCCTACTTGCAGAGATGAAATGCCATTGAAACCCATGATGGGAGGACGTGCATTTTCTAAGTGGGGTATAGACTTTGTAGGACCCATTAATCCCCCTGCAAAAGGTACTCATGCTGATGCACACACGACTGCAAAAATCTTATTTGAAAATTTCTTTACAAGATATGGATTGCCTATAGAGTTAGTGAGTGATCAAGGAAATCACTTTCTAAACCCAGTCATTGAATATTTGTTATAGGATTTTATGGTGATTCACAAGAAATCTGCACCATCTCATCCTCAGGCCAATGGTCAAGCAGAAAGCACTAACAAGATCCTTTGTAACGTAATGACCAAACTCGTGAACAACAAACGTTCAGATTGGGACAAACAATTACACCATGCTGTTTGGGCATATAGAGTGGCCTACAAGACCATACTGAATGCAACTCCCTTTTAGATGGTTTTTGGTTAGAATATTGTGCTTCCTTTCGACTTCTTCGTACCGACCCTTAAGGTTGCACAAGAACATCAGTGGACCGGCCATGAATTATCATCAAGAATAATGGACTTGGAATGATTAGGAGAAACTAGGCTGAAAGTAGCAACAGGTATATATGCAATAAAGAAGCGACAGAAAGCCTATTTCGATGCACATGTGAAAGATAAAGGCTTAAAAGAAGGAGATTTACTCCTAGAGTATACTCTCAAACAACATGCATAGAAACTAGAAAAGTGAGGTTATGGACCTATGATCATTAATAGACTCTCGACAAGTGGAGTACAATAAGCCACCTTAGGAGGATACATAATGCCTAATTACATTAGTGGCTATAGAGTCAAGCTTTATCAGGAACCTCTTACTGAGGATATGTTTAGACGACTCACATTGGCAAAGAAGCGCAAGGAGGAAGAAAAAGGAATACATGATGAAGTTCAGGTAGAAGCTATAGAATGCATTAACGCATGAAGCTAAAAAGACAAGGACTAGGGAGAGAACATTATAACCATCTGGAAACAACACCCAGATACCCCATGGCCATGTGTCAAGCAAAGTCAATCACTCATTCTAACATAGTGGATAGGAGACCATTCATTACAGTCAGGCTTGAGGACGGCAACCCTTACCATGAGCTGAGGGCTTTAATTGATTCAAGTGCTACGACTAGTGCGATTAGATGGTCCCACTATAGGGAATCAGTAATAGAAATGCGGCCAATTGAGGCATACCTCATAGGGCTAGGAGGCATGGAAACCCCTTGCATGGGTGAGGTGGACCTTCCTATCCTCATACATGACATGACCATGACAGCGAAGCTACTAGTGTGCCATGATGACGACTTGATAGAACCCCCAATCCTTGGCCAAGACTGGCTATATGATCACTCAGTGGACCTAAATCTTAGACAAGGCTCCTTATAGATTGGAACCTTAGACCAACAACGAGTTATACCGCTTAACTTCCCTAACAACACTCTGCTTGAGGTATGTAATCTTAGACCATATGAAACGTTTGTGACGGAGGACTAGAAGATCTTTGGCTAGATCCCTCGGCTAAGAACGCTCCTTCCAAAGTCAACCCATGAGAGCTTGGTGATGGATAGTGGCCAAACAAAAGGATGTCACAAATGGAGGGTTACATCAGCGGTCAGGTGGACTGCATCAGCGGTCAGGTGGACTGCATCAGCGGACACATGGGCACTATACCCTACGGTGCTCATCCTTCCACACTTACTATGGACTGGCCTAGATTAATGATACAAAATGTTGCACTTCCTAATGGGCAAGTTTTGCAAGTGATGGACCTCCCTTCTTTTCCAAAGCAGAGTGTCCAACCGACCTCTCAACCCCAACCACAAAGGAGTCACCCATGACTGAGGAGCCCAAACCGACGACCCTACCAAAATATGCAAAGAAAGCAACAGTATCAACACCATAGAGCAAGCAAGATGAAACATGTATGGGTGCCAAAATCATAGAAAGCACCAACAGCTTTCAACAATGCAAACAATGACAAGACGAAGTTCGAGCAGAATCAGAGCCAATATTCAACTACTCCTCCACTTTCTTCAACTTCGACAAAGCTTCGATAGAATTGGATCACCAAGAAGTACCTAACGAAACGACCCATAGCCACGGAGATATGGGTACCCAAACAGTGTATTATAGCTCAACACTCAAGCCATGTAACATATAAGCCTCAAAAATCTCTTCACCCATCAACACCACAACATCCAATATAACCTTTTGTCCCTCACCAGAAATATACCACCCGCTCCATCACCATTAGGAGATGGATACCAAAATGCATCCAGAAGCCTTCGCATGACCAATTGTATAACATTAACCCCATCCCAAACAACCAACTCCCTTGTAATAATTCTATCACAACTGAAATTTGTAAAAAACTCATCTACACTACTCAACATCACTTGTAATAACATCTCATCAAGTAACGTATGCACTATCGAAAGCATGTAGGTGTCTAGAGACCTGCATTAGTTTTGCAAAAAAAATAATTGCATAAACCATCTCACAACACTTGGCTACATGGGCTACACATCGATTATGGAAAGGGATTGTGGTCTCACTTTAATGGGATCATGATTAATTTCCATACTAATGTGCTAAACTTTTGTAGTAGATCTTCTCCGCATTAGCATCCATCATCATGCAGATAGAAGGACCGTCTAAAGCTGGCCCCAGTGTACCTGTGGTTAATATTGGCGAATTACTAGCTGAGCCACAACCTACTTCACAACCACCTGAATTTCAAGGATTCCCAGGACCAATGCCGATCGATGATCCTCTTAGGGGGTACACCGAAAAAGTTCATCGTAATTCCCATTGGTTTCAAGGTTTAGTAGGAACTTTGGCGGATGTAGACTTCATTTTTAATGCCACGTTGACCTTTGATAGTGTTAAGTGGGGCAAGTATCAATTTTTCTCTAGAGAATTTGAAGAGCTCCAAAATATAGAAGAGTTAAAGCACGTTTGGGCTAGAGTAGGTTTTGTTGGGAAAGATGGATGGACACTTCAAGTGATGAGTCGGTATAGCCAAATCGTGCTTAGTACCAGCCCTTTGTGACTTCAGAGTTGATATGTGGGCTCTCTTAGCTTTCCAAAGACCCCATACAAGTGCCTATGTACTTTGGAAATGATGTATGAAAAGATTGAATCAAAACAGACAAGTTCCAAATAGAAGACTTAATAAAAACCTTCTATTTTGGATCATACACCTGCTGCTTATAATGCTCACTGGTACCAATACAGTAGGAATTGGAAAAATTACTTTTAGAGGCATTTAACTAGCTTAGTAAGCTAATGATTCCAAGTGGAATCACTTGAAATGATCTACTATACACATAGCAATCAACTTAGCAAATAAATCATTACCCTCGATTTTTTAGGACCTCTACAGAGTTTGACCAGTGAGTGATTCGATGTGCTTTTCTCAAAATTGGCTAAATGGATTTTCTTCAAACCTTTTCAGCATGTAGATAACTTAGAGCTAATTCCAACAAGATATAGGTCATTGAATTTGGTTGAGAAATGACTGAGATATGAACAGCACAAGTTGACAGTTAGGAATGACTATAATAGAGATATCATAGATGAATAATGTAGGTTTAATGTATTAATGAAACAATGTTGTACAAGATCATAGGCTTGATAATCATAGCCTTATGATGGAGAATAGTTTAGGCTATAATGTAGGACTTACACACATACAGAATGGTAATGGAGAGCTCGAATAGTGGAGTCTTCTAACTGCGACTTTTTCAAGTGACTTTATATAAGTGTTGTATTCAAATTTGAGTTTGAATTCAAGTTTTGGCTCTCTCTAAAAGTGATCCTTCATTCTAGGAGATATTCCCTCAATGAAGTAGATGCTTTTCTAACTGAGAAGTCCACGTGTTATTGGTAGGTGATTACAAATATTCTTCAAGTAAAAAAAGATGACTTTTACAAATGGTAAAGATGAAACTCTTCCTAGCAATGGTTTCCATGGAGCTTCATATGTATATGAATTTCAAGCCAAATGTGTAGGCTTGTGATTTGCACCAACAACTTCCCCTCAAGCCAAACATTTTGGCTTTGTCTTCATCTTCAATCTTCATGAATATCCTACAATCCAATCATTTATTTAAACCTGCAAAGTTTTGTACCATCTAATGCTTTAGTCAAAAAATCTGCACATTGCATATTAGTTGATACATATACCAATTGAATATCCTTGCTTAATAGCTTCTCTCTTACATAATGATCATGTACCTCTATATGCTTGGTCCTAGCATGATAAATAGGATTAGCTACAAGGTGTAATGAACTTGTATTATCTCCAAAAATCCTTGGAGATGGTGTATAATACCAGTTCTGTATACAACAATCTGATCCATATGGCCTCGTGAGTAGCATCGGCCAATCCTCTATATTTTGCCTCTGTAGAAGATAAAGCAACAATAGGTTGCTTCTTTGAAGACCATGATATTGGCTTATCACCTTCAAATGATAAATATCCTGAGGTACTTCTCCTATCATCTTTGCATCCTGCCCAATATGCATTTGAATAAATCTTAATGTCCAAGTCCAATGTATAAGGGAAACAGAAACCATGATGTTGAGTACCCTTACGGTACTTCAAGATCCTTTTGGCAGCCTCCAAGTGAGGTGCCCTAGGCTTATGCATAAATTGACTTAGTACACTTACTCCATAAGCAATGTCAATCCTTATCAAGGTAGCATAGTTCAAACTTCCCACTATGCTTTGATAACCTACAATGTCCTCAAGCTCATCACCTTCATGAGCAGTTAACTTTAGGTTTACCTCCATTGGAGTAATTTCAACTTTGGCATCCTTCAAATGAAACTTCTTCAACATATCCTGTATATACTTTCTCTGAGTAATGTAAATTCTTGAGTTAGTATAGACTAACTCAAGTCCAAGAAAATATTTTGGTGAACCAAGCTCACTAATTTTGAACTCCTTCATCATCTGATTCTTGATCTGTTTGATGCCATTAGCATCATTACCTATAAGTATGATGTCATCAACATATACACATAGGTATATTACCTCTGAATTACTTCTCTTGATGAACAAGGAAGTATCAGCTTTACTCATGACAAAACCTTGATACCAAAGGTATGTAGTCAACCTATGGTTCCATGCCCTAGGTGCGTGCTTCAATCCATAAAGAGCTAATATTCTTGATTCTCTGTGAAGTTGTTCTAATCTTTTCTGGATTTGTATCCTCCTTGGTAGTTGCTATTGTAGTTGTTGTTGTAGTTGTTGTTGTATCCTTGGTGGTGATTGATTCTTCCTCTTGATGGTGTGTATCCACCTCTTTGATAACCTCTACCTCTCTGATTCTTGAAGTTCCTAAAACACTCATCTATAGTATGATTTGATAAAGCACAAATATTGCATGGTGAGCAGTTATAAGGTCTCCCTCGACCTTGTTTACCTCCTCTGCCCCTTCCTCTTGATGATCTACCTCTCCCTGCATAGTTGGCTTGGGAGGTAGTTCTTTCATCTTCTACCTTCTTGTTCTTGACTTTCTCTTTAGACTTATTCTTATCGGTGTATAGGGCAGAAGAGCTATTACCTCTTGATGAATCTCCATTCTTGTTGAGCTTTGCTTCATGGGTGAATAGTTGCCCCATGAGTGTGGTAAGGTCTGGAATCTACATGTCCATGTCCAAGTCCATGGCAGTTGTGAAGCTCTCCCATTTGTCATTAGCGTTAATACCATTGATTACTTGCCTTACAATGTGCTCCTCTTCAATTTCTTCTCCTATGCTTGCCAACTGATCTGCTACATCTTTAACTTTGGTCACATACTCTGAGATAGCTTGCTTAGGTTGCTTTCTTTGAGTTGTTAATTCAATCCACAATTGATTCTTCCTGTCCCTTGTGTTGGAAGAGAAATAAGAGGACAATGTTTCCCAAGTCTCTTGGGATGTCTTATAGTTTCTAATATGTGGAAGACGAAAATCTGAGATTGAGTTAAGTAAGTAAGACCTTGCTAATGCATCCTTGGCACACCATGTGTTGAGTCTTTCATGTTCTTCTCTTGTAGGTTGGCCTTTGCTTCTGAATATGGGCATCTCCTCATCTCCTGAGATGTATCCATAGAGATTCCTTCCTTGCAAGTATGTATTCATCCTCAAAGACCATGCCTGATAGTTGTTCCTGTCTAATTTATCAGTGAAAGAAGGAAACCATCTCCCACTTTACCTTAACTTTTCTCTGATACCACTATTGGATCATACACCTGCTACTTGTAATGTTGAGTGGTACCAGTACAGTAGGAATTGGAAACATTCCTTCTAGGGCTATTTAATTAGCTTAGTAAGCTAATTCTTACAAGTGGAATCACTTGAAATGATCCACTATACACAGAGCAATCAACTTAGCAAATAAATCATTACCCCCGATTTTTTAGGAGTTTTACAGAGTTTGATGCGTGAGTGATTCGACATGCTTTTCTCCAACTTCGCTGAATGGATTTGCTTCAAAATTTTTCATCATGTAGATAACTTTGAGCTGATTCCAACAAGCTATAGATCATTGAATTTGGTTGAGAAATGACTGAGATATGAGCAACACAAGTTGACAGTTAGGAATGACTATAATAGAGATATCATAGATGAACAATGTAGGTATAAGGTATTAATGAACAATGTTGTACAAGATCATAGGCTTGATAATCATAGCGTTATGATCGAGAATAGTGTAGGCTACAATGTAGGCCTTACACATACAAAATGGTAATGGAGAGCTCGGATAGTGGAGTCTTCTAACCACGACTTTTTCAAGTGACTTTATATAAGTGTTGTATTCAAATTTGAGTTTGAATTCAAGTTTTGGCTCTCTCTAAAAGTGATCCTTCATTCTAGGAGATATTCCCTCAATGAAGTAGATGCTTTTCTAACTGCCACGAGAAGCGTAGAGTGGAGAAACCTTTCAACCAACTTGGCACCAAGAATTACTACAACAATATCCAGAAATGATAAGCACATGGGTCAAAGCACCCCTACATTTAAAGTATAACCGATGTTGGGGACTGATACCAAGATGCCGCTCCCAGGAGACCCTCGCAATCAAAGTACAGAACAAAAAACAGTGCCATGGCTGCCTAAATTATCCGTATTTCACTCCACCCATCGGACCGCCCACTGTTGGATATATGATGGCAACTATTTGCCACTGGCTCCCCCACTTACGCCGCATGGATGATGATGCTGTGCATATGACTATCAAAGTATTTGACATGATGCAAACTATTTTTAAAATCTTCCGTCGTGTCAAGGCACCACACGTGAACACCCCGATATTCAAGCATGGCAATCAGGATTTAGCATATGATATGAGCTCGACACCATCACTCTAGGTGTGTTATGCCTGGCACTGTCAAATCAAGTATTTATCGGCATGCTACAAAATGACATTCGAAGAGATGTTTACTACTGATTTTTGGGAGAACCATTCTGAGGTGTTCATAAGCAAGCCCACACACCTACTCCAATTATTTTCTTGTGAACAATTGGTGTACTCCACACACTACAGACTCCCGCCACCACATGAACCTCAACCCATAGATTGGGAAAAGCTCGAAGCACATCTTGCAAGAGGTATTCGCATTTCAGAGCACACTCTCGCTCATGACCTCCTACAAAACTATATCAGACAAACTCCACAACAAGGTTCTATCGAGGACGCCAGAAGCGAGAGGGAGAGGGATGTTGGCAGTAGCCAGAGGCACAGACGGCGAGGAAGTATGTGAAGGCGGATCACAACAAAGTAGTGGGGAGCCAAGCGGACTATGTTTTCAAAGAAATATGTTTTATAATACTTTTCAAAACTCTCAACAGTGATTGTCATCACTCTTGTATCACATGTAACATAGAACAACCACTTGTGTAATTAGTAGCTCCATTTTATGCAATTCAAGGTGTCTTCAAGCTTGAGGAGCTTAGGTAGAATGAGCCTACTAATTTTTTCTATTTTTAGACCTCGTTTAGACCTTCAAATAGCACCTAGAACCTATTTTTTAACTGTGCCGGTCACTAGATGTGAAACCGGTCAAAGCTAGTCAAAAAACTATAAATAGAGCTGGAGAGCTCATTTTCTAGGTTAGCTTGTATGATTAGAGAAGAGCTTAGAGCTATTTTGAGCTTGTAATTGAGATCTTGAGAATAGAGTCTATTTTCCTAGCTTCCATTGTGTCTTGCTGTCTGTTACATGTGTGTGTGTGTGTGCATCTCTATGCTTCTCACCTTCACTCTCACTACATCTCGCATTCACAATCTTCATATCACTCCTATCTCTTTCGCAAACCGACATTAAGGAGGTGGAGTACAGTCTCCTAACTTTTTCCCAAGTGAGTGCTTGCCCTCAATTATACAAGGTGGTTACAAAGGTCTCATATGACGTAGGTAGTTTGTTAAGTAGCTTGATGGCCATATCTTCACTTGAGGAAAGTGCTAACTTGCATTGGTAGTCTTCAAACTGATCGATGACTTTCGTGATTGTATCTTGCAATAGAATAGTTAGATTATGGAATTATGCTTCTAAAGCATAGATCCTCGAGGGTGTTTTATCTTCATATAAGGACGCTAAAGTGTCCCAGGCTTCCTTGGATGTTTTACATGTCGTGATTTTCCCTTTGCTTAGTTCATCACAGGCTAGTAGAAGTTGTCCTAATACCCTTTTATCCTTAACATTCTAGATATGCTATGATTCTAGGTTGCTAGCCTTATACCCGTCTACTACATCGTGAAGAAGATTGGTGTACAGATATGCTCTCATTACATCTTTCCAAAGATTATAGTTTTGCCCATTTAATCTTGCATCCAGCTTGGTCATAAATATGGATGTGAAGGAACGTAAAAAATTTGCCATAGATGAGGTGCTAGCTTCACTCTTTGACATTACAAAGTTTGAGTGAACGTGAACTCGTGAGTTTGTGCTTTGCAAAAGTAAGTGTCAAGTGTTTAAAAACACTTTCAAAGACACTTGTGTGCTAAGAGATTACTTGATAATAAGTTCAAACATTGGAAAGAAATTGAAAGGCTTGGCACCACACTGGAAATCCTTGGGGAGGGGGGGCTTGGAATAGCCTGACACTTGAACGAAAATTTAAGTAGACACCTTTGGAGAGATGAGACGAGTCGATGCAAGAGGGGGCTAAGAAGATCCTGTTGCACACCAATTGAGCCTTAGAGGAGGCTTAGAAACTTGGAGAGAGATTGTCGGTGGGTTTAGATTAGCCTCCAACCCAGTAGTGCACACACAACAAATCTCCTTCAATTTTGAGTTACAAGGATTATGAGGCACTTAGTGCCAAAATATGCCAAAATAGAGTTGGTACTCTTGCTTAGAATGCACTTGGGGTGGAAAAAAAACTAAGGCTTGAGCCCTTGGGGAAATTACAAATGCACTGGTGCTAGAGAATTGCCAGAATATGCTATATGGGGATGAAAAAATGATGAAGAAAATTCCCTTCGAGAAATTAAGGAGTGACAAGGACAATAGAGAGCAAACATTGCCAATTGAAATGCTCAAAAATAGGTTTTTATGTTGAAACTCTAGATATAATTTGATAGGAGAATGGAAATATATCGTTACAAAGTAGAGAGAGATACAACTAACGAGTTAGATGACTTAGACTTAGGAGTAGAGAGATTATTTATCGCATGATTGAGAGCAGACTGTCAAAAAACTTCACGTGGTATAACTCATTTCAAGGTGGCAGATTTCAAATCCATTCAATGAACATTGACATCATTTGTGATATCATGCCTCGTAGCCAAACAATGCCCGTTTTATGGTCAATAGGTCCTATGCAATGTACTACACATTAGTGATGAAATGTATGTCTCTGATTCGAGTTGTCATATCTTCCAAATCTGAGCTGCATTAATGTGAGGCAAGTGCTTGATTTATGGTAAGCTACACTAAAAATGTCCATGACCAAAATGGTACTTCTTCCCTATGATAGTTGTCACGAGCAAGGAGATAAGTAACAGAGCTCACACACACACACTCTCACAATCAAAGAGAACACACTCAGATTGAGGCAAGGAAGAATGATCTTCTTCTTCTTCTATTACATAAAAAGGAATGTACAAGAATGAGATAAAAACAAGAATACAACTAGTGCAATATATAAAGACTAGTATAAAAGCAAAAACCTAATATCCATGAATGAGTGAGCTGCAAGAAACAAATGTGAAATCACTCTCGATAGATAAATGTAATAAAGCTCAATGAAGTATCCCTGAAATATACCAACATGACCACTATACATATCAAAGAAACAAAAAAATGATATGTGTCATCCTGGATCACCACATGATAAGCTTGACATCTCAACACTCCCCCTCAAGCTCAATGCCATGTCCTCTAATCCAAGCATCTTCCGAAACTTCTTCAGCTTCTCTACTCCAAGTTCTTTGGTGATAATATTAGTAACCTGCTATCTGTTCTCACATAAACAAGATCAATATCACCTTCTAATACCTTCTCTTTGATGAAGTGATAATGTACCTTGATATGTTTTGTTCTAGCATGAAAAATAGGGTTCCGTGCTAACTGTATGCTGCTAAGATTATCACAATAGATGGTGATAGCCTTTTGCACTTCCATACCTAAATCTAGCATCTCAAACCATGATGCCTCACATGCTACCATTGCAGCACCTCTATACTCAGCCTTTATACTCGACAAAGCAATAGTGGGTTGCTTCTTGTTGCTCCATGTAATAGATGCACCTCCAAGTGAGAATAGAAAGCCACTAATAGATCTTCTATATGAAGTACTACCAGCCCAATCTGCATCGATGTATCCATGAACCTGCAAATCTACACCAGCATCATAAAACAATGCATAATCCATTTGCACTCACATTATGTAGAGTGCACCTCAAGCATCCAAATGTGGCTTCACGGGAACCTGCATAAATTGATTTTCAAGTCTAATAGTGTAGCTTAAATGAGGCCTTGAAATTGTGATATATATCAAGCTTCCCACAATTTTCTTGTACATAGTAGCATTTTCCAATGCTTCACCTAATGTAATATCTAACTTCAAATTCTGATCTAATGCCATAGAAATTGGCAATCAACCATACCATACTTTTTCATCATATTCAAGGCATATTGCCTTATACTTCTTCCTGTAACTCACCATGTAGGAAAGCATTCTTTACATCCATCTGATGCAAAATCCATCCTTTTTATGTAGCTAATGCAACAAGTGTTTTGACAGTAGACATTTTAGCTACAGGGCTGAATGTTTCCTCATAATCAATGCCATATGTCTGTGCATAT
The DNA here is from genome assembly GCA_020310875.1 of Ceratopteris richardii. Lineage (NCBI taxonomy): Eukaryota > Viridiplantae > Streptophyta > Polypodiopsida > Polypodiales > Pteridaceae > Ceratopteris > Ceratopteris richardii. The sequence goes on from CM035426.1 coordinate 126,724,642, forward strand.
CCTTTTGCTACCAATCGTGCTTTGTACTTGCATATGCTACCATCAGCATTGTGCTTTACCTTGTAAACCCACTTGTAGCCTATGGGTTTCTTTCCTTGGGGCAATGGAACCAACTTCCATGTGTCGTTTCCATAAAGTGCAGCCATCTCCTCATCCATAGCTTTTTCCCAATCTGCATTTCTAATTGCATCTTCAAAACAAGAAGGTTCAGCATCTTGTATTACCTTGGCCATGTAGGCACAATGATAAGCCATATAACTGTCATACATCAATCCTTGCACATAATTCCGCATCATCCTAGATCTTCTTGGTCCTGGTTCACTTCTCCTTCTATCATCTGCATGTGCCTTTGTTACTCTTGGAGTCTTCATAGAGGGCAATCCAAGTTCTGCATCAAGACTTTTTTCTGAATCACTTCAATCTCCATCAACGTCTTCAAAACTTGCACATGTTTTACTACCAGCATAAAGCTTTTCTTTATCTTTTGTGGATGTATTTGATGAATTTGCTAGACTAAAATTTCCGCATAATCTTCCACTCCATGGATTTGAATTCGAACTATTGCTTGGTGATGCATCCAATCAACTCAAAACTTGAGTTTTTGCACTTGATTTTTCACCATTTTCTTTGTCATTTGCCTCAATATTTAGTCCTTCTTTGGCATCTGCATAGAAGCTTGACATTTCATCAAATACCACATCTCTGCCTACCTTCACCTGTTGGGTGAGTGGGTTATAACATTTATACCCATTTCACTCAAGGGAGTACCCAATGAAGATACATTTTTCTGCTTTTGGATCAAGCTTTGTCTGCAACTCATCTGGAATATGTACATATGCAATACAACCAAAAACTTTCCTATGTGATAAGTTTGGCTTTTTACCTATAAACTTCTCTTCAGGTGTAACTTGATGTACAACAACAGTCAAAGTTTTGTTCATGATGTATACAACAGTATGCACAACTTTTTCCCAATAACAATAATGCATATTCTTCTCAGCCATTAAGGTTCTTGCTATTTTTGCAATATGTCTATTTTTGTGTTCAACAATGCCATTCTATTGTGGCATGTACGTGCATGAAAACTAATGTCGAATTCCATGAATTTTAAGAAAGTTTTTGAACTCATTTGACATGTATTCACCTCCTCCATCAGAACTTAATGTTTGAATATACTTCGTTGTCTTCTTTTCCACCATAGCTTTAAAAATTTGAAAGTGAATGAACACCTCACTCTTCTCTTTCATGAAATATACCCATACTTTCCATGTACAGTCATCAATGAAAGTAACATAAAAGCTACAATCACCCATAGTTGTTGTCTTTGTAGGACCCCAAACATCTGTATGTACTATTTCTAGCACGTTCTCACTAACATGATTATCATGTGGAAATGATGCTCTTGATTGTTTTCCAAATCGACATGTTGCACATACCTTTTGCATCTCTGCAACCTTGAAATTTGGTAGTTCGTTAACAATATCCTTTGACTGCATCAATTTTCACCTTTAAAAATTTGCATGTCTAATTTGTTTGTGCTAGATCTCTATATCAGCAATAACACCTTCACCTTTTGCAAACATGGGTGCATTCATTTCAAGAATTTTCACATATGCTAACAGATAGCCAATACATTACCTTTCGTGCTCCTTGATTCCATTCCTCATATGCTCTTAACAGGTTTGCAGTTTGATTCCTTTCTAGTAATTGCTGAGCATTTTCATTCTCTCCTTCGATGTACTTCGAGTAGCCTTTTCCCAGCAGGAAATTTTTCATTTTGAATCTCCAAGGATGGAAGTTGTTCTTGATCAGCTTATCGCTCATAAGTTGATTCATTCCATCTGTGTTTGCCATTTCTGTAGCAATTCACAACACTACAAGCAGCACTTCTGCTTGAACACTATTGCACTATGACATGACAATTCGATCTCAGAAAAACATAGTTTTCGTGTATCAACAGTAGATGAAATCGCTTGAAATTCTAGATCTAGAATTTATGGGTGTTGTGGAACAGGATGCAAGTTACAGTTTTGCAAACTGACCTTTTTTTTTGTGGGCCCCACCTTGCTGCCTCGAAACAAAGGTTGAGATGGCTCTGAAACTTTGATCTAACAAAAACAAGTGATCATAAAGGGATAACTCTCAAAAATATTCTGAGGTCTTCTACCTTCATGCCAGTTTTCATAGCAATATGAGGTTGTCTGTCAATCGTGCTTTCTCCATCGTCTTCTCCATGAACTCTCTATAGTCACACTGGCTCTGATACCATGTCACGAGGAAGAAGATAAGGAAGAGAGCTCACACAGACACTCTCGCAATCAAAGAGAAGCACACACTCAGATTGAGGCAAGGAAGAATGATCTTCTTCTTCTTCTATTACATAAAAAGGAATGTACAAGAATGACCTAAAACAAGAATACAAGCAGTGCAATATATAAATACCAGTACATAAGGAAAACCTAATGTTTGCAAATGAGTGAGCTGGCAAGAAAAAAATGTGCCATCACTCTTGATAGATAAATCTAATAAAGCTCAATGAAGTGTCCCTAACATATACCAACTTGACCACTACACATGTGAGAGAAATGAAAAACTGATATGTACCATCCTGGATCATCACATGTTGAGCTTGATATCTCAACAATAGTGGCCCACACTAGAGTGATTTTTCAAAACCACGTGATACAGCTCTCCTTCTCTCTAAGGTCATGTGCAGATGAGCATCAGCTATACGACTCTCTTTTGAGAGAGAATCTCTCTCTCTCTCTCTCTCTCTCTCTCTCTCTCTCTATATATATATATATATATATATATATATATATATATATATATATATATATATATATATATATATATATATATATATATATATATATATATATATATATATATATATATATATATATATCGAGCACACTCACAGCAAATTACTACTTCATGCTAGTGTTTTCATCCTCTCAGAGTTAATCACAGCTCTATTTGGGGAGATAGTTGTGATAGTTACAAGATCTGCTGCCAACACAGGTATAGAGAGAGAGTCTTGCTGATCTGTCTTCAACGAGCTCGTGCATCCACATAGTTGCTTCATGATTGGTTGTATATATAGGCATTGAGATACCACTTAAGTTGTGCGACTTGATTTTTCTAGTCACAACCTCGGTGTTGATTATAATGGCCTGAGGGTTGTCCCAATTCAATCAAGTGATCAATTGGGTGGAGCAATGGAGCAGTCGAGCCAATCTCTCTCTCTCTCTCTATTCCATTTCTCTATTATAGTGCACAATAGAGAGTTTGACAGGTAGCATTGCTCTCTATGAACATACAATTATGGTAGCCACTGCTCATTCAAAAGTCCTGATAAAGCGTTTCGCTACAATGATTCTTGTTGTAGAGTCTAGTATCAACAAAGTGAAAGTGACAAGTTCCACAAGCAACAACTCCATAGGAGGATAACTACCACTTAAACAATTCAACTGTGAAGTGGGCACTGGGTTGCATGCTTTGTCTGTATGCAATTCTCAAGAAATGCACCCCATTCGAAGTAAAACAATCTAATGCAAATCAGCAATATTCTACGTAGCTCCAATAAGAGTGATTGGAGTGTTTCTAAACCATAAGAGTGTTTCTAAACACTTTACACATATGAGATGATTGACACCTGCTTGTAAAATACCTCAAGTTGTTTTACAAACACTTAGAGAGGGCATGCAATACATTGCAAAATCTGATGCACAAAGTTCAAAGGTCATGAAAATTGAAAACACACATCAAGAGCAAGGGAGGGAGGGAGGGAAAATGGGTAAAATGGTGGAATCTAAATGGCAAAAGGTTGGGAGGGTGGGCAAATGGCAAGATGAAACCCAAAAGAGTGCAAAATGATGGCAAATAGCTTCTCCAAATGGGAGGAGAGCGACACCACCAGAATCATGCACCACCATCAAAATCACTGCCAAATGCACCACCAAGACCTCCACCTAGTGCTCTGATACTAGAGAGTACATGCACGGAAGCAAAATGAAAAGAAGAGTGTACTCACAAATGAACGAGTGTGAGAGACACAAAATGAGTAGACCATGAAATGGGTAAAATCATGTGGATTAGAAATGCGCTTGCCAAGAGCATGGAGTGGGCTCCTCAAGCTTCTAACCAAGTACAAATGAGGGGAGAGGACCTCCTTATATAGAGTTGGGAGGGGCTCTCAAAAGTACGTCTCATGTGGGATAATTCCCCTGAAAGGAGAATGAATACAACTGGTAGAAGAAAATGGCAAGGCACCCAAATACAAAGGATATTATATAAAATGGAAATATAATGGAAACGGAATGGAAATAGAGTGACTCCAAGATACAAAAGGGAGGTGCACTTTCATATCCTCAAGAGGAATAACTCACCAACCACTAAACCTTGTACCAATTCGCCCACACTAACCCACCATCACTTGTAATGAAATCTCATCAAAAGCAATGTATACATTATCTAAAGCATGTAGGCTTTCTAGTGACCTGCATTAGTTCATGAGAAATAATTCCATAAACCATCTCACAACACTCGGCTACATGGGTTACACATCGGCTATGGAAAGGGATTACAGTCTCACTTAATTGGGATCATGATTAATTTCCATAGTAATGTGTTATCCTTTTGTAGCAAAACATCTATGCATTCATTTTGACCATCATGCAAGCTGAAGGAACTTCCGAGGCTGGCCCTAGTGCACCAGTAGTCAACTTCGATAATGTGTTAGCTGAGTCTTACCCTACATTGCAACCACCAAAATTTCAATGTTTCATGGGACCAATGCCAATTGATGATCCTCCTCTTGGATGCACCAAAAAAGTACATAGGAATTCCCATTGGTTTCAAGGACTAGCAGAACCTCTGGCAGACGCAAACTACATCTATGACGCAATGTTTGTTTTAGTGATAACACATGGGGCTAATACCGATTTTTCTCACGCACAAGCTAGAGAGATTCACACCACCATTGGTGCGGACACATTCACTTTTCCCATACCTAATCTTGAGGCAAAGCCCACTAACACTACATTTGATTTTGAGATGCACGACGTATTTTTGAGTGAATTTCAATTTTTAGAAGGACAATTTTTCTCATAGGAATATGAAAGGCCAAGTTACCCTACCACGCCACCTTACCAGCAACAAGAATAGTTTGTGTCCAGTTCAGATTAGGAAGATCAAACGGTGAGTGAGGATGAAGACGACGACGATAAAGAAAGTCAAAACAGTCTTAACGCACAAGGAGAGGACCAACAGGAACAACAACAGTAGCAAATGAAAGCTCAAGGCGATACGAGCACCCATGAAGAGGACACCTTCAAAGCCGCTACCTATACCTTGGCCATTCACAAACTATATCGCAATATGCAAGCAGTGTGGGTGCACCAACAGTTATCAAAAGAGCAAAGTCAAGAAATAATACAACAAGAACTTGCTAGTGGGGAGTTGAAGACTCCTTCATCAAGGGTTTTAATGAACTAGTCAAGTCAGTGGGTACTACCGAGGCACTTCATTTTTTCAAGAGGAAGACTTTACCACAGTCTGATCCTCAATGGATCTGTTTGATGTCCAAACTAGGCCAATACATCTACGCATCCACTGATGCCCAATCCTCCCATCGTCCAAAAGAAGCATGGTTAGTCCCTGAACCCCCACTCGAATCACCTACAGTAGGAGCTACAATCATCATGGACTCCCCACCACAACCATCACCCTCCATACTGACAACCACCATCGCAATTACCTCCACTTCCACTGAAACTCCTCCTTCTCTTGTACATCCAACTTCCCCTATACACCCTAGCCCACCTCCAGTATCCTCATTCATAGTAAGTGCCGCAATAGAAGCCATATCACCTCTAGTCACCCAAGCTATACCTGAAACCTTTACCCATAGTACATCAAACCTAATTCTCCCTAGTTCATTTACCCCATCCTTTCCTTCATTTATCATTCCTGCACGACTGCTTTTCCCCTTCCCTCAACTGATGACCTTCTCATCCGTATCCCCTCCCCATCTGACTACATCACCTTTGCCTTCTCCTCTATAAAAATCCATCCACAAAACTCAACAGGTCATATATTCCTCCTCCTTTGTAAATCTCATGTTCGCACCCACTAACGCACCCACCGTCACACCACTATTCACTGTTAGTGCACTAGATGCCATCTCCAATGACATGGATATTTCGCCACCTACAGCACCACCACCCACATCCACCATTTCACCACAACAAACCAACACATCACAATTTTCTATAGTCACCACTACATTCACCCTCCCATTCCCCCTGCATTGACAACCACACAAGCATCATCTTCACACACCACACCATTTTTATTATCACCAACTATCAACAATCCATTTCATCAAATGTTTACATGTATGACTCAAGTCAGAGACGAATTTGTCTCTCTCGACAACAACTAACAAGCCTTGCAACAAACTACCACACAATTGCAAGCACAATTAAATTCTTTGACCATTGAGAATGCCTCCCTTAATGCACACAATCAAGAACTACATGAGGCTTACCACTCCTTGGAGTTAGAATCTGAACAAAAGACGAAAGAAGCCCTCATAGATGTTGAAAATCTTCTACATGCTCAGATAGTACAAAATGTCATGCTAATACGAAATATGGGACTTTTACGAAGATACCTCGCAGCCACCAAAAAAGAGAACCAAAGGCTGCAAGAGTAGAATCATGAGAGCTTTGATGCTTTGATGGAAAAACTTGATGAACCATTAAGTCCGAACAGATTCAAAGCAGTCCCATCTGAGACCATGCAAGTCCTATTGGACGATCATGCATGATTACTTGACGATTATGATAGGATCAAAGAAGAATATCAGAAGCTCCAGACTGCTCACAAAGCCTTACTATTACGGGAACCTGCACAGCCACAAAGTGTCCTTGAAGTCACCCCCTAGAAATCCTATTGGTGCAATTAAGCCCAAGCCTACATACTTGATGAATACACATAAGCTTGATGTATTATTTTATCACTTGAGAAGCTTCATATGTACAACCTCTTGTAACTTTGAGTCTAATTACTCATTGTGAAAGTGATGTAGACCCACGAGGAGTTAGGAAGCTTGGAATCTTGTATCATTTGGTAGTTAAAGTCAAGAGAGAATCAATCCTATACTTTAGGATTACTTTTAGGTGAGGATTTGAATTTGAATTCGAATGCTTGGCTCCAATACAAAACTATAAAAGTTGAGAAGAAAATCCTGCGTGTATCTCGAGATTGAGAGATCATTTCCATGTACCTTCTTTGAGAAGAGTGTTGAAAATCGGGATTCACATGCGGAAGAGTGTTGAGCCCGTACCCGAAGGTGTATTGATCTTGTTTTTTTTCACTTCAAAAATTATCACTTAATTTATTTGTACCTGTAAATCCTTGGCTGCACATGACTACAAGCTTATTTCCTCATGAGTCATACATGGGTCACATGGGTAATACATTCAGTAACCACATAGCATTACATTCACACCTCAAGCTCATACATTTAGCTTCACTCTCTTAGACACCAACAAGCATATGACTTAGTTTCAATGTTAGAAGCTTTATATACAAGCTCATTGTGCTCTTCACTTAGAGCACCTCAATTCAATATAAAGTATACCTGCACTTTAACTTTATGACAACCAACTCATAATTCTTCATGTCAACACCTTGGCATATGCAACATTAAGTCCTTACTATCTTAATCATAGAGCATTCACATAATGACTCACTTGATGAGTTGCTTCACTTATGCATATAACAGAACAAAGAACAATGTGTTCTCTACATATATGAGAGTGATATGATTTGTGTGTGAATCATATGCCAATACTCTCCACCTAACACATCAATTCATAGTACCATGCTTCATCATGTTCTCTGCTATTACTTTGAATCACACCATAGACCTGTAACACAACTTAAGCATTCTAATCCATCATAAGTGTTTCTGCATGTCTGAACATATGAATGCCTGCATATAAATACATCAAAGAAACCTGCATCTCATATCATATCTTCTTAACTCATAAACCATTGCAATGTTCATTACATCTGTTCATATGAACGGATGCATATGAACACATCAAAAGGAAAAACTTGCATCACATAACTTTGCAATAGTACATCACTTCAGCGTTTGCATGATGCATACTTTAATTCATGCATTTATCCTCAAACGTAATCCTGCAACATATATATGAATATATATATATGTGGAGAGTGAGAGATCCATTCAAGATGCATGTCAATTGTTGTATATAGAGTCTCCACATATATCAATTACATATGTGATTCAGAAGTCTTTCAGAAGCGTCCGTGAGCATGACCATTTTATGATTAGAACATGACCATTATTCATCATAAAGACATACTCTTACTAGGAAACTTTGTCACACACACAATATGCTTATGCATCACCAACACTTTGTAACTTCCACTTTCGTGCAACTATATAGAGTCCGGAATGACTTCATACAATAAAACACATTAGCTCGTTATGTGTGCTCATAAAAAATAACAACTTATTACTTGTCGTCAACATGCCCCAACAGCAAAAGCATGTGTCTATCATGTATGAGTAATATACCTTTGTAGCTTCTTCATTTCTACGGGTGTATATAGATCGAAACGATTTCACATAGAACTTTGTGCTCAATATATAGTACAAGCGATCCTGTAACTTAGAAAGAGAGAATAAAGCATAAAATATATTGTCATGAACTAAAAGTTTACACAGAGATGTCTCATGAGTTTACACAGAGAGAAGTGTCAGCAGATGGACGTGATTTTCCAGTTCTATTCATGCTACTCTAGAGAGATATGAATGACACTCTGGAAGGCCGCACATTTCCCATGTAAAAAGGAGTCTATATATAGACTTTATTTCTTGCGGTGCATCCTCCTAAATCTACGTAATGAAAAGATCTATGGCTGATCTCTTGGGATATGACCTCCTTAAAATATATGGTAGAGCATTGGTTTTCACGTGATGGATGGCAGTTTACGTGAATAAAGGATGGAGCATATTTACTTATTGTTTTTGAACAAACTTCAAGAGTTTGTTCATATGCATAAGTTGAGATTAAACTAAGAGCACATTCCTATGAAGAAAATAAAGCTTAATAGTGTAGCTAGGGTTCTCCAAAAAATAATATCTTGAAGATTCATTGAAGCTTGCCATATTTTCAACACTCCCCCTCAATCTTCAATGAGTAGTCCACGGGATGTGCCAAATAAAATTCTCCTCAAATCTTGCAACAATAGCTAGCAATGCTTGAGGAAATTTCCATGGTGGTTTTTGCATCTGAATTTGTCGATGGAGTGCTTGCCTTTTCCCTTTGAAAAAGTTTGACTTCCATTGGCTTGAGATCCCTATCAAGCTTCTTCTCTTAGGAGTTCTTTGAAGATCTTTTGAAGGATCTTCAACAAAAACCACTTGAAGAGCAACCAAATTTTCTCTCCAAGCCTTCATTAGATAGAAATAAAGGAATCGATGGCCTCTCGTCATCGCAAGACCCTCTTCTACTTCACTTCCTTGGCTGTAGCTTTTTGTGACTTCATTTAGACCTTTCCTTTGCTTCATTCTTTGGTATGAGAGCTTTGCATGCTCTCCTTTTGATGTCATACTGTCTTCATCTTCAAAACCTGTTTGAAATACAAGTAAAGCATTATTTTCATGATGCACAAGATCTCTTACCATATCTTTTCTTCCTGTTGTCTTCTTTTGTATTTTCTCTTTCTCTCTCTCTTGCTTCTCTCTCACTTTCTTCTTATCTTCCATGGCGGCTTCCTTTCTTTGAGTGTCCTCCTTTAGACTCAAATCATTCCAACTCACTGTGAAGCTTCTTTCCTTGCTCCCATTGGTGGTTTCATTCTTCTTCAGACTCCTTGCACTTTCTTCTTTGGCTGATCTTTCCTTCAAAGTGGCTTCTTGAATTTCTTCATGGGCTGGTTTTTGTCTTGAAACGGTTTTTCTTTGGCCTTCCTTCTCTTCATCTTCGACTTCAATATTTTTTTTTCTCTTTGTCTTTGATGGAATAGGCTGCTATGAGCTCTGCTAGCTCATCTTCTTCTTCAACAAAAGTTTATCTTTGTGTTAAGGCTGTTGTCCTTTGGCTTCTCTCCACTTCGTCTTCGATGGAATAGGCTGCTATGAGCTCTCCTAGCTCATCTTCTTCTTTCACATGATCTCTCCCTTGCTCTTTGCCTCTTGACATGGCTTTCAAGCCATTGTCTATGTCTCCCCCTTGGTCCTCAGCCCCTCCATGTGGCTGAAAATATCCATGAGAGTCTTCACACGACTCTTCTATATGCACTCCTTCAATAGGGTGCTCAAGGAACTCTTTGATAGTTCCTTCTTTCTCTTCATACCTACACTTCCAAGACTTCTTGGTGGAAATCTGAAAACAACATAAACAAGAAGATTTTACCTCCCATTTTGAAGCATTCCTTTGAGTAGTAACCTCCTTGGTGCTCCAAAAGTTTAGTGCTCTAACTCTCCATCGAGTGAGCTTCTTCAACCTTGCTGAAATCTTCATACCTTGGATTTTCCCTTTGGCTTCAACTTTGTTGAGTAAGCCTTCTTGCTCAAACTCCTCTTGAGTGAGAGGTTCAAATACTCAAGCTCTTTTGATCGAGCTTTAGCACAAGCTACCTCCAATATTAGCTTGTCTTTGACCAGGGTGACTTTGGTGATGCCTCCTTGCTCATCTTCCTTCTTGAGTCCTTGACTCTTCCAAAGTGCTCTTTAGCACTCTTTACTTTGAAGTGAACCTCTCGTCCACTTGTCTTGGTCGAGGCCTTCAACAAAACAATAGAGCAATAAGGAACGGGAGATATACCTTAGGCTTCTTCGAGCCTTCCTTTCTTTTGAGATTTTCTTCTTAGCCTCCCCTTTGTGAAGCTTTTCCAAGCTTCCTTCTTGTAGCCTTCAAAACTTATCCCTTGAGGCTTTCTTTACTTGTGAAGCTTTCAAAACTTCTTTCCTGCAGCCCTTCTTATTTGTGAAGCTTCCTTCTTGCAGCTTTCTTTATTTTGAAGCTTCCTCCTTGTAGTCTTCTTCCTACTGGCTTCTTCTTGATACATAGTCTTTGCTTTGAACCTTTGATTGCTTGCAACAAACCTGTAGATTACTTCAAACAATAGCTCAAATGGTTAGCTACACTTGCTAGAGTATCTCAATATATACGTGACCTTGAGCTCTTCAAGCTCCGATGGGTTTCGACAAACCTCCATTAGCCTCGATAGCTTTACATAAGCTTGTAGGCAACCAAGGTTGGCTCTGATACCATGTTGAAAATCAGGATTCGCATGCGGAAGAGTGTTGAGCCCGTACCCGAAGGTGTATGGATCTTGTTCTTTTTCACTTCAAAAATTATCACTTAATTTATTTGTACCTGTAAATCCTTGGCTGCACATGACTAAAAGCTTATTTCCTCATGAGTCATACATGGGTCACATGGGTAATACATTCAGTAACCACATAGCATTACATTCACACCTCAAGCTCATACATTTATCTTCACTCTCTTAGACACCAACAAGCATATGACTTAGTTTCAATGTTAGAAGCTTTATATACAATCTCATTGTGCTCTTCACTTAGAGCACCTCAATTCAATAAAGAGGAGCTCACGCCATAGCTCTCTCGTCCTACACTCATTGAGCAATGCCTTACTGCCAATGACTTTGTAATTTTATATGATTTAGTCAATACATGTTCATTACTTCCTAGTCTCATATCTCTATCACACTCTATCACAACAGTGATCTTGTCTGAGCTGATTCTCACTAGGTAGTGCATCATTTTGCATGATTCAAAGCATGACATCTTCAACATACTATCTACTTTGATCCTACAAAGTTTCATTGAATTTGGTCCTTGCAATCGTTGGATATCATTTAATTAATGCTCACTAGATTGTGACTATCAAGGCCCATAAAAGTCGGGGGAGTTGCTTTACTTGCTAAACATAATTCTCTGAATATAGTCTATCATTTTAGATGATTCCACTCATGAATAGTAGCTGCTTAAGCTAATTGAAGTTCCCCAAAAGGAACTCATTGCTATTGTACTCAGAGAATTGAGTAAAACATTGAGTAGGTGTCTCAACTAAAATAGCAAGTTTTGTGCATTGGATCATATGCCTACCTATCTGTTTTGATTCTATCATTTGTGCATCATCTTTTGAGCAATATATATGATCATTTATGCTTATTAGCTAGATAAGGAGGCCCACAACACTCTCCAACCATCACTCATAGCAAGTGTGAAGCAGGTTTTAGCTACACCAACTCATCTCTTGTGATTATCCATCATCTCCTCCAACAAATCCTAGACGAGCACACTACTTTAAGGCACTGGTATTAGATCTCGAGGCTTAGATGGTAGCTCACTCAGAACCCCCTAGGCCAGATACCCTGCTAGAGATTCCTGCTGACGAAGAGACAATCTCAATCCTGGTGGAGGACACATACGAAGAAGCATTTGACCCACAACCGGTCCGAGGCAAACGTATAATGCCAGAAGGGCAAGACACATTTGAAATTCCTATTCCTGCATGGCTCAAATCAGTTGAAGGGCTAGGTCAAACTCACTCTGCACACATAGAGGCACAACTACATGCTATGGCCCTAATCAAGGAACAAATTTTATAGTCACCCTATTTTGCTCAATTGGCGCCCCGCAGGTATATCTCCATCAATGAGCTTCAATACAGACCCTACTTCCTGTGGATGGTAGAATACCAATTAGCTATTGAAAAGGAAACGGGGAATAAACTGACTCATGCCACTTAGCTTGAGCCCGACAACCTACCCCCTAAAGTGCAAAAAGGCAAAATCTTTCAACTGAACTGGGCAAGGAACTCCTTCAAGAATACCCTGAAATGATGCATATCTGGACCAAGGCCCTGTTACACCAAAAGTACAATCTCTGCTCGGCTCCAGTGCCATGATCTCACTCTTGGACTGCATTCACGATTAACGTTCAAAATAATAAGCACTACTAAGATTGGCAAAACTATCCCTATCTAGCACCACCATGTGGCCCTCCAACAGTTGGATACATGATAGCAACCATCTGCCAATGGCTCCCTTGACTCCACTGCATGGATGACATCACCTCGCATATGATATGAGCACCATGCCATCACTTCGAGTATGTTACACATGGCACCACCGCATCAAGTATTTACCTGCATGCTAGAAGATGTCTTTTGAAGAAATGTTCACTACGAGATTTTGGGAATACCATTCCAAAGTTTTCATCAGTCGACCTACCCACCTCCTTTAGTTGTTTGCTTGCAAGCAACTCGTATATTCGACACACTCTCGGCTCCCACCCTCGCTGAGCCCCAGACCATCAATTGGGAAAAATTAGAAGTTGATCTCGTAATTCACATCGTTGAGCACACCCTCACACAAGACCTCTTGTGAAACTACATTACATAGACACCATCACAAGGATCTGTCGGGGACAACATACCTGAGAGGGAGGGGGTGTTGGTAGCAGCCGTAGGTACTGACGTAGATGAAGTATGTAGAGGTAGATTGCAAAGAGTTGCAGGGGGCAGAAATTCATTTTTTTCAAAAAAATATACTTGAAATACTTTTTCAAAACTCCAAACGGTGATTTTCATCTTTTTTGTAATATTTGTATCATAAAACACCCAATTTTGTATTTAGTAGCTCCATTTTGTGCAAGCCGAGGAGTCCTTGAGCTTGACGAGCTTAGATAGAATTTTCTGGCATATTTTTTGCCTCCTCAATATCAGTTCTCTCATCAACAAGTGCATCATGTAAATCTACATCAGAAATGGAATAATCTGCATCATCACATGAAACCTGCAAAGGTTGAGAAGTTGCCTCATTAGGACCAGCACTAGACTATCCACCTATAGAAAGAGGCAACAAAGTATCATACATGTCCTTGGAGCTAACAGATGTCTACTTCGTACATGAAAGTAAAGGTTGAATAACATCTTCCTCAAAAACATCACAACCAACCAAAATGTGTTTAGTCTCTCGATGATACAGATGATAGCCTTTGCTTTCAGAACTTTACCCAACAAAAATACATTTTACTACTTTATCATCCAATTTTGTACGATGTTGTTCAAGCACTAATGCATATGCTAGACAACCAAAAACACACAGGTGAGCAACGGATGGATTACGACCATGTCAAGCCTCATATGGAGTGATAGACTGCAATGCTTTAGTGGGACATCTGTTAAGTATAGATGTTGCACACATAACGGCCTCAAGCCAGAAACTATGTGGTAAAGCCTAAATCTTGACCATACACCCGACTGCAATGCTTTTATGGGACATCTATTAAGTACAAATGTTGCACACATAACGACCTCAAGCTAGAAACTATGTGGTAAAGCCTAACTCTTGACCATACACCTCGCCATCTACATGAGTGACCTATTCTTCCGTTAAGCAACTCCATTCTATTGAGGTGTATATGGCACTATACATTGATGTTTTATCCCATGTTCAGCCAAAAATGCATTAAAGTCAGAAGACATATATCCCCCCCTCGATCAGAACGAAGGGTACCCATTTTACATGCTCATAGATTCTCAGCCAAAACCATGCATGCTTGGACTTTTGTTTCAATGGATATACCCATGCATGCTTGGAAAAATCATCAATGGAAGTCACGAAGTAAAGATGGTTTCCAAAAGAAGGTGTCTGCATAGGACCGTAGACATCACTATGTACAAGCAGCAATTTCTGAGTATCTCGAACTAAACCATCTTTTGGGAAGGATGAATGTTGTATTTCGCCCAAAATACAGCCTTCACAAACATTTTATCGGGTGCCCCAAGTTTGGGCAAAGAGGACACCATTTCAAATTTTTGCAGGCGTAGTAAAGTAGCAAAATTCAGATGACCAAAGCTTTGCATCTGACATAGCATGAGAATCATGTACTACACATGTTGAATCATTCATAGAGTTTTCATACTCTATGAGCTTATACATCCCAGGACATAAAATGCCAGAAGCAATAGTCACGTTGGCATTAGACAAATCATGAATTGTACATCTGTCATCAACAAATTTCACAACCAAGCCAATCTTGGCTAAAACTGAAACTGATAACACATTCTTCTTGATCCTTAGCACAAATAGAGCATCTGACACTGTGAAAGAACTACCATTCACAGTAGTCAAAATGATCTTACCAACTCCCATGATAGGATAAGAGGAGTTGTTGGCACATGTGATAGTATTCCCTATAGGGGCAGGCTCGAGTGAAGTGAAGAAACTGCATTGCAAGGTAATATGCTTGGTTGCCTCACTATTAAAGTACCACACATCTGAGTCTACTACATACATACATTGTTCACAAGAGGATGGGTCAAATTTGCAAACGGTAGTAAACACCCATTCTTCATTCTGCATTAGATTAGCAGACTTTGTTTTCAGTGTGGAGGCCTGTGCAACAACCATTTCAACCTCTTTTTTCTTTGCCTTTTTTGCATATAGTTTTGGACAATTCTTTATGACATGACCATTTGCTTTATAGTATGTACAAAATAATTTCTGCTTTTCTGTTTTCTTCTCTTCTTTGTCTTCCTTCTTTGATTGTGCAGAATTAGCAGATTTTTGCTTACTAGTAGAAGAGCTCCATTTACCTTTGCCCTTCTGACTAGCCAAGAAAGCTTGATCTGCAACATGCATAATGGACCCGTTCTGCCTAGATTGATCTTCTTGCAACAAAACAAAGACTAAATCCTCAAATGTTAAGGCATTTGGATTGCCTTTCATCATCAAACAAAGCACAAAACAAAACTCTGGTATGAATTGGGGAGACCATTTAGAACATTCTACACAAGTGAACTGTCAGGCAAGACTTCATGAGGAGAAATTAACTGTTCCTTCAAATCTTTGATCTTTGTTAGAAAATTGTCCATCGAATCACCTTCAATCATATGCTCACTCTCCAACTATTTCCGAAGGTAAGCAACGTGAGCCTCATTCTTAGCCTAGTACAATGTGGTAATTGTATGCCAAGCATCCTTAGCTCTTCTACAAGAGTGAATGTGAGGAATAATGGCACCTTTGACAAACAAGGCTATCAGTGCATGTGCCTTGGTATCTCTACCATCCAAATGAATTTGCTCTGCAATAGGTGCAACAGAAACTACAGCACAAATAAGAACATGAAGAATATTGTCATCTTCAACGTTGTTTGCATCAGCTTCAGTACTTGTATTTGCAGGTGTAATAGGACGTTTTTCAACACCGTGCACAATATTCCAAAGTGCTTTTGCAACCAATACATGACACATCATATAAGCCCACAATGGATAATTCATACCATCCAACTTATCCTCAACATCCAACATACAAAATACATCACTACTTTCAGCCATGGCCACTCACTAAAATACCTTGATGCCCAAAAATGGTTGTATCTAAAAAAGTTGAACAGAAGTATCCTTACAAGTTTTGCTAAACCTATAGTAGACTTTGAGACACTTATAATGGCAAACGAAAAAAAAGATGAAATAGCCTACATAAGCACTATGATAGTGCATTTAGAGGTTGATACAGCTCAGATCATGATTTCGGCACGACAAAACAAAGCGGTTTTGATCTCCTAATCACCTTGAGTATGCTCACCAAATTTCGTGCGATTCTGAGACTATGATTGAAGGGGTGTTGATTATGCCATAGATGAAGCAGCGATCTACTATGATACCAATTATTGGAGTTTGAGGTCTGCGGAAGCACGCAAACAGCACAATAATGAAGAAGAAGCTTGGAGCACAACACACAATACTGAATGTATTACCACTAGAATGTACAAAGATTAGTAACCCGTTATGGCAATAGTATATAAGCTGGGGGGGAAAAACCTTCTAAAGAGGAAAAAACGAGCCCTGGCAGTCCTATAGTGTTCACACACATCACTACCTAAATATATCAATAATAAGAGAATTCCATAAGCCCCATGATCTATTCTATAGACCAAGTTCATGAGATCTTCCATGATTTGCCTCTTTTCAGTTAAGGATCCTACCCTTCAAATGAATTGAAAGGACAAGGTTATTCATATTGTCCCTACCTAGAACACTAACACCCTTATTCCTTATCTAGCCAATTATGTACATAATGTACCTTTCTCAATTTCATAATGCTCATTATGAATGAGGGTAGTGGAATGAGTGGATCCTTTAATCTAATGGCACTTTTTGATCAGCCAACTCCAAGTGGATGATGCATTTAGAGAGACTTTTGATGATTTATTGCCCTTGGCTTAGTTGAACTTACATACATTGGAATTTCAACACTTACTTAGCCTTGAAATTAACTTCTATTCTTTCAGTCCCTTAAACAATATTCTAACTGCTCAATTATGATCCATAAAGTAGATGTTAAAACATCAATATAGCCTTTGAAGATAAAAGCTTCTTAGCTTGTCATCAAGAAATTGGGTGGCCCTTTCTCTTGGACCATCCTTTTGTGGATCTCTTTAGCTTGATTTAGTATTTATATTGATTTATTCTTTTCTTCATAGCTGGTGACTTTCTTTCCATGATCATTTATACATTCATCTAGGAACTCAAAGAGTTGATATCTATCCTAGACAGATAGTTCTATCAACTTTGGAGTCTCAATCCACACATGAGAAGAAATAAATCAAGCTATGTTTGCTAGTTGATCCTTCTCCAATACCTACACTAGACCTTAATCCTCATGGATCAAAAATCTTAGCCTTTCTTTCTCTGATCTCTCTACTTTTGGTTTGGAATCTTAGCTAACTAGCAAAAGTCCTTTCCTACTTTCAAAAAGAGACTTGCCTTATCCTGAGTTTATGTTTTCTCCAAACTTGTGAAATTTTTAAGTTCTAGAGGCTTAAGCTCCAAAACTTGGGGATTTAATTGTGTTTTTTTACTTGAGATATTAATTTCTAAACTTGGGAACTTAATTCTTTCTCCAAACTATCTCATATTCCTCTAAGACTTAGACAACAACTTGATCTCTAACTTGTAAAGAGATTCATGTTTCTTTTGATCAATATAGACTTATAATGTGATCCAGGGCTATGCTTAGATTCTCTATAGCTTTCTTGAGCTTACAATTCATTTTGAAAAATCTTGAATAGATTGAACTATTTTTTCTTGTTCATCCATCTAGAGAAGTTCAACTCTTTATTCTTCATTCATTTTTGCTTGATTGGAAAAGCTTGAAATGCTTTTAGACCATTTCATCTTTAAGATAAAACCTTTATTAAGGCTTGATTTTTACTTCTTAGAAATACTTTGAAAATGGATTTCCCTCATAAAATAATTTATTTCTAGGAAGGAGTGATTTCCATGATCATTCTTGAGTTTTAGTGAGAAGCTAGAAGAGGCTAAGTAGTCTAAACATGTAGACTACCACTGAATTGCTAATAGCCATCTCACATCAAGCTACATTATTGAGATATGTTCTAATCTTTAATAGATCATCCCTAGTATCAATCCTTTGTTTGATTTATGTCCAAATATCGTTTTGCTATTCTTGAGAGGTACTTGGAAAGTTTATAACCTTGAACCAACAATATGCCCATAATGGGACTGGCTTGCATTTGTTACATATATATAATCTATCTTTCCCTTGAAACCTAAAGCAACTAGCAAGAAGAAAAAAATATAAGCATATTTTGAGCCAAATTCCAATATTTTCTTAGATTGATCTGTAAGCTTGATGGGTTTAGAAAATTCCCTTTTGTCAAGTCCAATAGTATTTTTCCACTATCTTTGGAAATCTCCTTTAGAATTTCTAAATTTTATTTTAACCTTTTCCTACTCTATCCTCAATAGTTCAAATATTGAAAACATTATCAATGTATTTTTGAGACATATATTCTGGAAATTATAGGGAGCTTTACCAATATTTCACTTGAATGCCTGAACCATCAAATGATCAATTCATTGATGATTTGAACACAATATGCCTAGATTCAAACTAAATCATCATTAGGCTTTCTTTGCCTTGATTTTGATGAAGCTTGAAAATTTCACCTTATTGGCATAAACTTTTGCCATTTGGAGTTGGACTTGAACTTTAATTTATCCTCTTGGATTGAAGAATCAATCTTCCCTCCTAAAGGATAAATGTATTGATTATTTCAAATGAATGTTGATTTCTATTCTTCTTGGCCTTCAAAGACTCGTTCTCAATGATACTCAATTTCTACTACCCCATACTAGTAAATTATTTTCCCCATCCATCAAAATACATCCAAAATTGATGGCCCTTTCTTCTCTACCTTCTTACTAGTTCTCAATTATACTCAATTTCTACTATCCCATACTAGTGAATTATTTCGCCCATACATCAAAATACATCCAAACTTGATGGCCTTTTCTTTTCTACCTTCTTTGTACACTCGAAGTCTTCAAATACTTTTCTCAAATTGTCTTCAATTTTGGCATCATCTAAGAGCAAGGATTAAGGTCTTGTGCTTTCATTCCATGCCCGCTAGTTCATTAGAGCTAGCTTCACCTTGGTCGACCATTTTGGAAAATTGCATTCAAAGGCATGGTTTTCTTGATCAAACCCATTTGAATTTGATAAGCTCGACTACTTGGAGTTGGGCCACTTTAGTTATATTTTTTTTTATCTATATATTCCCCTTCAAAAGGTTTTGAAAACCTTCACTAATTTTGGACTTTTTCCCCCTTAAACCATAAAAAATAGCATAGATGGTGAAAAAATTGGTCGTTTACTTGAAATATATGACACGGTAGCCATTTTCTATTCACAATAGTATTTTGACCATATGGTATCAATGTGGCATATTCTTTCAACATGAAAAGCTCTCCACAAATTACCCTTGTGGTTATAACCTACCTAATTTCCAAAGATTTGAATTAAAAAATAAAGTTTTTCAACTTCTTTTGAACCTTGTTAGGTGTAGGTATCATTGGAAAGACTTGGATTCACCATTTCCCAATGTATTTCAAGAGTTTGAAAACTTCTATCCTCATCATTATCAAACTCAAGATTTTTCCTAAAAGGTGAACAAGGGAGAACCTAAGAATGGTTTTCATTATCCTCTAAGAGTGTTTCTCTAGAGGTCTCCAAATGACTTGAATCTAAATCAAATAGGCTTATCAATATAATGCATTGACTAAATCTACTTGTTATGTCGCATGTCTTATATAAGAACTAGGATATAACATAAATGATGAAAAGTCTTTTCATAATTTGGAAGGAAGCTAACTAAACGTCAGCTTATATTCTAATCGTAGATGATGGGTCACAATTAGTTCCTATCACCTACCTTTAATCTTTAAGTTTTATCAATAATTATATTAACTAACATATTAATTACTTTCAACATGTTGGGACCAAAGGATTAATATTTTTTTCTGATCGAAATGGTGTAAATAGGGATGCGACCCCTTCAAAGTGATGGATTAATATAATGACTCATGGATGATGAGACACATGCACTGTGGGGTAGCCATCATTGGTGCTTTGGGCACCAGCACAAAATCTTTGTTTAACCTTGAAGTGTTGAATTCTTTTCATCTGTGTTCTATTTTGTTGTTGCTTCCATGTGAATTCCGTTGTGAATTAATAAGTTGTTGTACTTGGTAAGATTTCAATCTGTAATTATTTGTGGAAAAAGTGAATGCATAGTTCTTAGTGTTTGAGTCACTAAAAAATAATTCTAGTAATTGAAGTGTGTAAATAGAACCAGTACACATGAATGAAAAGTTTAGGGTTCTGTAACAGGAATACTCTCCAACCAAGAACCTTAATTTAACCTTCCGGTCTCTAGAATGATGATGAATATGTTGTGAGTGTGCTTTGTTTAAATATTTTGAGAAGTATAACAATGGCAAATACTAGTGCAAAGGTTAACACTGGCGATCCCACTAGGGACTGGTATGAGTTAAAGGTGCAATCTAACGTATGCATGTATTGCGATCAAGAGAAATTTATCCTAAATATAGAGTGGATAAACAACCATGACCAATAAAAAGTTGCCTTGGTACCCTAAAGTTTACTTCCACATCAACAGAATAGACGTCTTGATTAGAATTAGATCCCGTATTAAAAATTGTAGTTGAACCAAAAGCAATTATGGTACTTTCTAATAATATTAAGTACAAGAAAATTCAAGTGGAGTTGCACTGGAACCTATTTTGAAAGTGCATGATCATATGTTGGTGGTTCTTAATGAGCAACCAGAATCTACAACATCTAGTGAGCATTTAATAATTTCCATAACATCCATAGAAACTGATCTACCTAGGATTAGTAAAGCCACCAACCTCCATACATCGGACTTATGAGACAATGGATTTTTCCTAACTTTTGGACTTTCAATAAACCACCCAGTAAAGTGGACATTGAAGAGCTTAACCAGTGGAACTCAAAACCACCAGCGAAGATTCCATCCTATCCAAGAGGTACCTTTACACCATTCCCCAGAATAGGAGAGCGCACTATGGTGCATCGTCATCGATTTACTTCAAAAGTGCCTCGGTGGTCCTAGTGTTTTGACATACATCACTACCTTAGTATATCAACAAATCCCCCCTGGGAGTGATGCAATGAGCAAGGAGCTGGCACTCATGATCTTTAAAGGTCTCTTCCACAGGAATGGTTACTGCTTCTTCCTTTGACGATTGATCAGGTGGAGAGGGGGGTCGTTCATATTGTAACAACTTAATCTTTAATTCTACCACTTGTTGGCGTAGTTCAAGTACCTCGTTGGCCGTGGAAGATTCTCGCTCTAGTGAAGTAGCAGCATTGACCACATTTCTTGGTTCTATCATATGTGGTACAAGCATTGGTTGTTTCTATAGTTCTTTCACTTGGTCGGCAAGCTGATCATGTGCTTCTAAGAGGTTGGCATAGGTTTCCAATATTTGTTGGATACTTTCTGAGGGGATAGCGCGGAACCTAGCAGGATCTATGGGTGCCCCTGGAGTGTTTTCTATGGCGGCTTCAAGATTGTCTTGATTTTTTTGTTGTAATCTTCTGTTCTCTGCTTGGGCAGTTGCTAGGTGTCGTCGGAGTAAAGCCATGTTTCTTTGTAGTCTAGCATTGCGGGCTAGCTGATCTCTGAGTTGTTCTTCCATCACCTTACCCGTCGTTGTATACTTGGCTTCAAGCTCCGCATGAGATTGTTGGAGGGTGGTAACCTCTTGTTGTAATGCAATATTACTAAGATCCAAGGCCTTGACACGTGCCTGGAGGTGGGACGACAGAGTACAAAGCTCTTTATTGTTTTCTTCCAATAATCTGTATTCCTGTTTAAGCTGGACTGCAGCTTCGAACATAGTGTCCAGTGCATGACTAAATGAGATGGATGCAGAGGTGGAGGTGAAAGATGCAAGGGGTTGGGAAATGGGGAAGGGAAAAGCGGATGTTGTGCTGACAGTGGGTGTATGTGGTGATGTGCATGAAGTTACAAGTGGCGATGTTGAGACAAAAGTGGTAGTGAGTGGCCCGGTGGAGGGTGAAATGTCCATGGGGTCGGACGTGATTTTGTGTGAAGTGTGAATCGTGAATACTGGAATGGTGGGTGGTGTGTTAGTGGTGGCCGTGAATGTGGGGGAGGTGGAGTGGGAAAGGGACTTTCTATTATTATTCTCAATTTGTTGAACTATATTTATAATGTTTGCCAAGAATGGAGGTAGGGTGGTTTGTGTAGGTTTTGGGAAGGTTGAGAAGGGCCCAGTGGGTTGGAGTTGGGAAAGAGGAATTGTAGTGGTGAGGGAAAATGGGTGCGTTAATGGTTGGGTAGGGAGATGTGGCTGTCCAAGAGCTGGTTGATAAAATGGGTGACCTAATATGGTTTGATGGGTGGCGGGATGACCTATATGAGGTTCGAAAAATGGGCAAGCAATGATAGAGGGGGATAGGTAAGGATGGCAAAATGGTGGTGTGCAGTATAAGTTCAGTAAAGATGGCTGTGGGTTGCTCAGTGATGCTAGTGGCAAGGGGTGCAGTGGGTTGGGTGGGAGGTGATGGGGGAGATGGTATCTGTGTGCTGTGGTCGTGTGCATCAGTGCTAGTCATGTGCACATCATCCTGAGCTGTGGTAGGGAGTGAGGTAGAGACTTCCATCTGAATCATTTTTCCCCTTCGCGGTCGCGTATCGATCCTTCGTTGGTCGTATTGAGGGGTGGTACGATATACCATGGTCCGCATGGCTTCCACTATTCCACAGGTATCTACCAAAAGATTCAATGATCCCGTAAAGTGAGGGTCTACATTCTCCGCCTGCAGCATCTGGTTCACCTATCTTTTTTGTACCTGCTTGATCGTCTTGTAGAGCCGTTTGAGTTGTGCAGTGTAGGCAGGGGCTTCCTCTTCACTCTCCTTTGATTCATTTTCCTGTGCCTCTTCTTGTTCATGTGTGCCTTCAACATGAGTGCATTGTGCCTCATCTTCCCAATGTACTCTTCGTGCATCACTCTGTGGCCGTCCTCTCTGGGATGATGATCCGAGATCGTCAGTGTCTGAGAAGAACTTACTCTCAGATAACTATGTTGTTTGCAAGAAGCTCTCAAAGTCAAAGGATGTATCCTCTGCCAATGTAGCCATGGAGGCAAGCTCAGCATCCGTGGGTAGTGGAGGGGTTGATGGAGTGGGTTGTACCACATCCTCTGATTGTGGTCATTGGAGATGGATTGTGAATGGGGCTACTTGTTCTTCTTCTATAGGGGATATTTCTGTGGTGGAATTGCAAGGAATTAGAACATGGGAAAGAGATCCACGCATTCTTTTAGCTGGTTGAACCCTTGCTTTTTGCCCCTGGAAGAATTGAAGCTGTGAGTATTTAAGTGCCCGTGCAATCGGCACATCATAAGTGAGGCATTTGTAGATGATTCTTGTAATGTCACAACAAACATTCAGTGTAGGCTTCCTTACACTTTGTTTGCCTGCTTCATATAATTGGTCAAGGATCCAAACTGTCATTTTAATAGGTAAACTACCTGTCATCCTACAATCTCGCTTTTTGCCAAATATCTTGAAGAGGAGCTATATTTTGTAATGCTTCAAATTCTTGTGAGAAGAACTGAAAGGTCCACCAAACTCCTCCAAATTCCAACTTGGATTCCCAGATATGGTCTGCATTCCCCAAATCTCCTCGCATCTCATTGAACCAATGAGAATGTCCCTTTACTCTTTTTGTTAGGCCACTTGGTGGATCCGAAATGGGGATTCTTCTCACATTTAGAAACTCCTCAGTCCTAGCTGTTAGTGGAACCTCCACAGGCATGGTATCCCAATCCATTTGAGTACTACTACTTGCCTAGGAGCTCGTGCCTGCTGCTGCTGCCATGAGACTTCTGCTACTTATCTGCTAGAAGAAGAAAGGCACATTAGTGTTGCATAGGAAACGAGATGTAATGGTGTTCCCTCCACAATATTAACATGATATTCCAGGTGGTTAGTGGTTAGAGGTGAAGTGTTTGTGATAGGTGTGAATGTGGGTTAGTGGTTAGTATCATCCTAGATGCATACTTTGGATATGCAATGTACTCAGAATGCACCTACATCAGAGTGGATGGATTTACAAAATTGGGTCAGGGGGTTTGATACACGGTTTAAGTCTCCAAACTTTGATTGAGGATTCGTAGCTCTTAGAACTAATGACAGGTAAAGGTTTATGAACTAGATTGTGCTAGATTTGGGACCTTTTGGGTACCCATTGCCAGACATCTCTAGGTTTGACCGAAGGTGTAATAGTGTGGGGTGTAGGTATCTTTCTTGAGCTGTTTGCCAAGAGTGCTTGTGAGTGTTGAATTATGCTAGTGACTGGAGGTGAAGCTATTTGGGCTTGTAAGCATGCCTTGGGCACCCATATCTGTCTAGCATTGGGGATAGCCTTCATTGACCGCTTAGGGACCCAAATAGAAATGGTATAGCTAGAGTGTTGCCTAGGGAACTCCTTCATTTTAGTCCTTGACGGTGTGGCTCGCTTGATGCTTTTTTGAGAACCTGTCTCTTGAGCTATGGTTTTTTCCCCTTTGCGTATCCAGATATGCTTCATGCCACAAGATACTTCATATTGCTCAGGTTGGTGCTCATGCTTCTTGATCATTGGTCTCCTCAGTCTTGTGTGTTGCTGAGCCTGCCCCTTTAAAATCTTCTTTGGAACAGATGGGAACTCATCATTGACTTTTGTACCTTCATCGAGGGTGACAATCCTCTACACCATAGAACTTTGGACAAGAACAACATTGTTATCTTCATGTGGGCTCCTTGAGGGACCAGGAGTTGGTGCCTTTTCTAATGGTTTGAGTGCTTGATTTTCTAATTCAATCGTAAGGCGGCTTTGGCCTGCCCAAGCCCGAAGAAGTCCACTTCTTAGGTTGAGGTTGACTGCATGATCATAGATCCATTCTTGGCCCAAGACAAGAGGTTTGGTAAGATCCTCCTCTTCACATACTAGCACTTTTGTTGGCATGAGGATCTCTTGAATGTAGAGGGGAAGTTCCACCTCTCCCATGCAAGGGGTTTCAACTCCTCCCAGCCCTATGAGATATGCTTCAATAGGCTTGACCTTGAATTGCAATTTTTGGGAGTAAGAAAGCCGAACTGCACTAGTGGCTGCTCCTGAATCAATTAAAGCTCTCACCGTCCTTGCACTCTCTCCTTTTCCTACTTCTAGAGTCACAAAAGGTCGTCGATCAACTATCTTATGGGACCGTTTACCTGAAGCCTTGCACATGGCAATGTGATAACCGAGAGCTTCATGAGTGTCAGTCATGGACTGATCTCTACCTTGTCTTCTCAGTTTCATTCGTCAGATGCGTTCTAAAGCTTTTGCTTGTGCTTCTTCTCGAATTCGCTTTTCCTCTTCCTTACGTTTCTTTGCAGTATTGAGTTGATTTAGCATTTCTTCTGTTAGGGGTTCTCAATATAACTTGACTCTGCATACGCTTATATAGCTTGGTAGTATGTCACCTTCTAGAGTGGCTATTTGTACCAATCCACTTGTGGAGATCCTATTGATAATCACTGGTCCATAGCCTCTTTTCTCTAATTTTTGTGCATGTTGCTTCAAGGTGTAGACTAGGACTAGATCTCCTGCTTTCAAGCCTTTATCCTTCACATGTGCATCGAAGTACGCCTTTTGCCTCTTCTTGGCTGCATAGATTCCTGCTACAGCTCTCAATCGTGTCTCACCTAAACGTTCAAGATCAAAGATTCTAGAGGAGAGCTCATGGCCTGTCCAATCATACTCTTGTGCTACTTTCAATGTAGGTATCAAAAAATCCAATGGTAGCACCGCATTCTGTCCAAACACCATATGAAAGGGTGTGGCTTGGAGTACCGTTTTATAGGCCACTCGGTATGCCCAAACAACGTGGTATAGCTGTTTGTCCCAATTAGAGCGTTTATTATTAACTAATTTTGTCAATACATTGCATAGAATCTTATTTGTGCTCTCAGCCTGTCCATTAGCTTGTGCATGATAGGGGGCATACTTCTTATGTATTACCAAGAATTCTTGGAGAAGGTTCTTAATGACTTCATTCGAGAAGTGTGTGCCTCTATCACTCACTAGCTCTATTGGTAATCCGTACCTGGTGAACACATTCTCGAATAGGAACTTAGCTGTTGTCTGAGCATCATTCTTTGTCGTAGCTTTTACTTCTACCCATTTGGTTAGATAATAAATGGCCATAATAATATATTCAGCATGGGAACTCTTAGTTGGGGGGTTAATAGGACCAACAAAGTCTATTCCCCATTTGGAGAATGCACGTCCACCCATCATAGGTTTCAATGGAATCTCATCTTTTCGTATAGGGTACTGGGTTCGCTGAAAAATCTCACACCTCTTCACATAGGTATGTGCATCCATGTGAAGAGTTGTCCACCAAAGACATGCAAATAAAATTGCCTTGATCACCCTATCTAGTCCAAAGTGTCCTCCTGCTACACCTTGGTGAGCAGTTTCCAATATCTTGAGGTATTCGCTCTCATGGACACACAGTCTTAGGTAACCATCTTTACCATGTTTGTATAAATTATCACCAATGAGTGCGTAATCTAAGGCTTCTTGTTCTAAACTTCTTTGTCTAGCCAAAGTCATATCTTGAGGAAATGTTTTCGTCCTCAGAAAGGCTACTAATGGTTCACTCCAATCTAGTATTAGAGACACTTGATAAAGAGTAGCATGTTCCACTGGTGGTTTAGTGCGGCAGATCAGGCATTCTTTGCACATTCTATGGACATTAGCTTCCATAGTTGGCTAGTGTACTCCAAGTCTCCTCAACATCTGTAAGGTTCTTTGTCTCGAATAGTGTTGCTCTAATGCACCCCCATGTGCTAATTGCAACCACTTCGCGTACTCTTCCTCTTCCACACGACAGGCTAATACTCCTTGATCCATATGTTTGTACATACTTCGTGCCATGATATGATACTTTTGGGCTTTTACTACCTCCCTATCTTGAGTGTTTACTACTGGATGCTTAGGCCCATATGCTAGTACCGGTACTAAGGGTTTGGCCCACTGTGGTACAACTTCCAAATTAAACAAGTAAGCATCAGATAGGTCATCTGACACTCCTTGTGGGGCCTCTCCTGATGTGAGCCTTGAGAGATGATCTGCTCTCAAATGAGCCTTGCCCTTTCTCACCACTACCTCAAAGTCGTATTCCATTAGTAAGAGGAACCATCTTACTAATATGCCTGTATTGCATGGCTTGTTTACCAGGTACAGTAGAGCTTGGTGATCCGTAAAAAAATTAAACTTATTTGCAAGCAAATTGTGTCTAAACTTTTTAACCGCATACACCATGCCTAATCCTTCTCGTTTAGTGGTGGTATAATTTCGTTCAGCTACATTCAATTGTCTATTGGCATAGGCAATTGGAAGATCCATATTACCTTCACCTGTAGGTTGTGCCAGCACACATCCAATAGCATAATTGGATGCATCCACATGGACATGGAATGGCTTGTTCCAATCTGGTGTGGTCAAGATTGGTGCTGAACATAATCTTCATTTGAGCTCCTTGAAAGAGTTCTCACATTCATCAGTCTACTCAAAGTTAGTTAGAAGAGCATACAGAGGCTTTGCAATGACGGCATACATGTGAATGAATCGGCGGTAGTAACCACAATGCCCCATGAAGGCCTGTACCTCCTTGACATTCCTTGGCCTAGGTAGTTCTGCAATGGCTCTCACTTTCTCCTCATCCGTGGATATGCCATTCTTTGACACTATGTGTCCTAGAATTTTGCCTTGCCTGACCATGAAAACACACTTATCTGGGTTCAACCAGACTTGATATTCTCTACTATTTGTCAAAGATTTGTCTGAGTTCAGGTATATGGGTCTGTCTAATGTTGGAATGAGCGCAAAGATCATCAACATAGACTTCCAAATTTTTCCTCAAGAATTCTTTGAATACATAGCACATCAATCTTTGGAAGGTTGCAGGAGCATTGGTAAGTCCAAAGGGCATTACCCGAAAAGCAAATATGCCCCACTTTGTGGAAAAAGCCGTCTTATGCTGATCTTCTCATACAATGGCTACTTGATTGTAGCCAGAGAATCCATCTAGGAAGTTGTACACTTCCTTGCTTGCTACCCTTTCTAATAGATGCTCAGTGATAGGAAGCGGATAACTATCTCTGATAGTGGCTACGTTAACCTTCTTCAAGTTAATGCATACACATAATTTTCCATTCTTTTTGGGCACCACTACAATGGGGGATACCCATTGAGTGTGCTCAATTTCATAGATAAATCCAGCTTCAACCAAGCGATCTATCTCTTCTTTAATTTTGGCACCGTAGTTGTCATTGTATGTGTAGGGCTTCTGCTTAGAGGGTCTGGCATCTGAGGTCATGGGGATTGTATGTGAGCATATTGTGAAGAGATGGATAGGTATGTGCTTGAAGATGAAGAGGTGTTGCAAAATCCTTGATCTACACCAGCCAAATGAACTCCAGGAGTATATGGTGGGCCCTTTTAGCTTACCAATGGATGTATTAGACACCCTATGTACCTTGGAATATCACTCTCAAAAAGATAGATCAAAACAGATAAGTTGGAGTTAGCTCAGAGGTGAAAACTTGCTATTCTTGGTTCATACACCTGTCCAGTGTTTTACATAATTCTCTGAGCACAGCAGCAATTAGCTTAATTCCTCTTGGGGAAGTCTAGTTAGCTTAAAGAACTAACTTTCAAGAGTAATCTCATCAAAAATAACAAAGCACACACTGAGAATGAGTTTTAACAAGTGATGACATCATCCCGATTTTCACGGGCTGCTACAGAAATAGACTAGTGAGCAGAAAAATCACCATAACTCAAAATGTAGAAATCTAATGATTATGAAAATTTGTATGGTTATACTAGACAGTAAGGTGAATCCAACAAGCTTTAAATAACTGAATTTGGATAAGTAACCACTGAGAAATGGCTCTGACAAGATGAGTGAAAAAGTCGGGTACCTGACAGAGAAGTGAAGATGAACAGACCCTGTTGACTTCAAATGAACATAACTGAAGATTGCAACATCCAAATGACATGAAAATTTATGAGCATATAGTAGACTAATAGAGCTAACCTTACCAAGTTAAATCACTGAAAATGATGCACGAAGCTTAGAGAAAACATCTCTGCAAGCTGACTGAGAAAACTGAGAGTAATGGTAGTGAGTAGTACACTTCACAAGAACATGGAAAGATGAAACCAAATAATCATGAAAATGAAAGTATATTTCTTGTACAATACAATGACTTACTGATACATATGTGTGCCTTGTAATCACACCTTGATATGGCATAAAGCTCAGCTCTTGGACGTCTTCACATAGGTCTCTCTAACCACGACTAAAACTGCCATCTATTTATAGCTGAGTTTGGGAGGCTAACTTCCCTCAATCACTCTCCAATCAATCATTGATTGATTTGATTCTCTACCTACCACAAATCACGAATTCCTGGCTCCTCTTTCCATTCTTGATCAAGTGGACTCAACCACTTAAGATTCTCTTACTTTTACATTAAGTAAACTCTTCAAAAGTTACAAGAGGTAGTTCACAAGTGAACTTTACATAGTCTTCTTTTTAAAGCTTCTTCTAAGACTTTGTGAGACTCAAGCCAATACTTAGACTTGTCATAGACTTGCTCCAACAGCTCCCCCTCAAGCCAAGTATGCTTGAGGTCTTCAATCTTCCAAGATTACCTACAAACCAATCATAGCCTTGAATTTGCAAACCTTTGTACCATCCAATGCTTTGGTTAGAATATCTACACATTGTTGATGAGTGGACACATATGATATTTGAATCTCTTTGCTTAGAACCTTCTCTCGTACATAGTGATAATGAACTTCAATATGTTTAGTCCTTGCATGAAAAATAGGATTAGCAGCCAAGTGAATAGAACTCATATTGTCACCAAAAATAGTTGGAGTTCCAAACTCCAATCCAAGATCTTTGAATAATGTCTTCATCCACATAGCTTCTTGTGTAGCTATGGCAAGACCTCTATATTCAGCTTCAGTAGAAGAGAGAGCAACTGTGGGTTGCTTCTTGGATGACCATGAAATAAGCTTTGAACCTGCAAAGGTAAGATAACCTGAAGTGCTCCTTCTATCTTCCTTGGAGCCAGCCCAATCTGCATCAGAAAATAGCTTCAAACCTAAATCAGATACATAAGGATAATAAAGTCCTTCATTTATGGTTCCTTTGAGATACTTGAGAATCCTTTTGGCAGCATCCATATGTGGTTTCCTTGGTGTGTGCATAAATTAGCTTAGCACACTCACACTGTAACATATATCTACTCTTGTCAATGTGGCATAGTTGAGACTACCCACTAGACTTTGATATGATGTGATGTCCTCTATGAGTTCACCTTCATGTGAGCTCAATTTGTGATTGACCTCCATTGGAGTACCTGCAATCTTACAATCTTGCATCTTGAATTTTGCCAACATGTCCTTAATGTACTTTCTTTGAGTGAGAAACAAACCATGATCTTTGTAGACAACTTCCAAACCTAGGAAGTAGGTAAGTGAACCCAAATCACTTATCTTGAACTCTTCTCTCATCTGATCTTTGATCTTCTTCATACCATCTGCATCATTTCCTGTCAATATAATATCATCTACATATACACATAGATAGATGACCTCGGAATTACTCTTTTTAATAAAGAGTGAAGGATCTGCCTTGCTTGGTTGAAAGCCTTTGTCCTGCAAGAATGAAACAAGCCTGAAATTCCAAGCTCTTGGAGCTTGCTTGAGACCATACAATGCTTTGTTAAGTTTACACACATAATCAGGATAAACTTGATTCTCAAAACCAGGTGGTTGTGCCATATATACCTCTTCTGTTATCCAACCATTCAAGAATGCATTCTTTACATCTAGTTGAAGTATCTTCCAATTCTTGGAAGAGGCAATACTAAGCAAAACCCTAATAGTAGGCATCTTTGCCACAGGAGAGAAAGTCTCCTCATAATCAATTCCCTGAGTTTGTGCAAAGCCTTTTGCTACAAGCCTTGCCTTATACCTGTTAATGGAACCATCAGAATTCTTCTTGAGTTTATAGACCCATCTTGAGCCTATTACCTTCATGGATGAAGTCTTGGGCACCAAATCCCAAGTGTTGTTTTCCTCAAGTGCTTCAATCTCTTCCTTCATTGCATGCTTCCATTCTGTTTTTGCTTTGGCCTCTTCAAATGATGATGGCTCCTCTTGGTTTATGTCCTGTGCTATGTAGATAGAATGTTTAGTTACTAATGAGGTGTCAAACCCATACCTTTCTGGTTTTTTCTTTTCCCTCATAGATCTTCTTAGGCCATGATGTGATGATTCTGCCTCATGTCCAAGTTCCTACAATTTTGCTTTACCTTTAGACTTCCATGCTTTGATCTTTTCCATGTGAGATTCTTCATCATCCTCTGAGGTGTCTTGTTCTTCAATCTTTGATTGTTCTCTACCAAGCTTTGGAAAATCTTCTTCAAGATCATATGGTAAATTGATCTTCCTGCATGAATCTTCATACCATGAATTGTTCTCATCAAAAACTACATCTCTGCTTACCAAGAATCCTTTGTTGGTAGGGTTGTATAACCTGTAACCCTTTTGATTGTTGTCATATCCAATAAATACACACCTTTTTGCCTTTGGATCCATCTTGCCTCTAACCTGTGAAGGAACATGAGCAAAAGCAATACATCCAAAAATTTTACAATGATCTAAGCTTGGTCTTCTTCCATTCCAAGCCTCATATGGAGTCATCCCATCAAGGGATTTTGAAGGCAACCTGTTAATCAAGTAAGTGGCTATAGATACAGCCTCAGCCCATAAGTAATTAGGTAAATGCTATTCATTTAACATAGACCTTGCAGCTTCAACAATTGTCCTATTCCTCCTTTCTGCCACTCCATTTTGCTCAGGAGTGTACCTTGTAGTTACCTCTCTTTTGATTCCTCTTTCTTGAAGAAAAGAATCAAACTCATGGGAGAAATATTCTCCCCCTCCATCTGACCTTAGCCTTTTTAGTGATTTACCTGTTTGATTCTCCACAAGAGCCAAATATCTTTTGAAACATGAAAAAACTTCATCTTTGTGTTTCATAAAGAATAGGATAGTCCATCTACTGCAATCATCAATAAAGGAAACATAATACCTTGATCCAGATATTGAAGCTTCCTTGCTAGGTCCCCATACATCTGTATGAACCAACTCCAAGAGATCTCCATGCATATAACCTTTCTTCATGAATGGTAACCTGTGAGACTTTCCAAATTGACATGCACTACACTTATAAATCATATGTTGTTTTGACAAATTAGGAAGTCCAAGTACACTTTGGTCCCTACAGATTTGCTTTAATGACCTTTCACCAATATGTGCTAACCTTTTGTGCCATACTTCCAATTTTGTGAGTGTCTGACTACCATAATTAAAGAGAGCAATGTTTCTAGTGTCCTGTAATTCAAATGTGAACAATCTACCTGTCTTTTCACCTTCTGCAATTCTTCTGAATCCTTGACTTGGATCTTCAACAAATGCTCCTGCTTTTGTGAACCTGACTTGCAACCCTTTCTCTACTATCTGCCCAACACTTATCAAATTCTTTGTAATGGTAGGGACATAGAGTACCTTACTGAGTAGGTTGATGTTTCCATCAGGTGCTTTGACATTGCCTATTTTCTCCACAGGATGTTTTGTATCATCTCTTGTTTGTACCTCATGCTTATTCCTTGGATCTTCTAAATCTGATAGGAGTGCCACATTTCCTGCCACATGATTTGAACAACCTGAATCTATGTAGAAAACATGCTCATCAGATTTACCTTGTGGCATAGCCATGTTCATGATCAATAATGAATCCTCTTTGTTTGAGTCTTCTGTGTAGTTATTGTAGTCTCTCCTTCCTTTGTAGCCTCCTTGATAGTTTGAATGATTGTAGTTGTTGTAGTTGCCATGGTAGTTGTTGAACCTTCCTCTTGAGTAGCCATAACTTCCTCTATTGTATCCTCTGCCTCTTTGATTCCTGGAATTCCTAAAGCAATTTTCAGTTGTATGATTAGTTAATCCACAAATAGAACATGAGTTGGAGTCTTGGGATCTCCCCCTGCCTTGTCTACCTCCTCTTCCTCTACCTCTGCCATGTCTTCCTCTACTTGCATAGTTAGCTTGATATGTACCTTTAGAGCTTTCTCCATTTTTGATAAGCTTTGCCTCTTGAGTAAGTAGTTGTCCAATGAGTGTGTTGAAATCAGGTACATGCATGTCCATGTACAAATCCATAGCTGTGGTGAATGCTTCCCACTTATCATCTTCCTTCAAGCCATTGATGACCTGCCTTACAATTTGCTCTTCATCTATTACCTCTCCAATGCTTCCCAACTGATCCGCTATGTCCTTGAGCTTTGTGACAAAATCAGTCACATTTTGTTTGGGAGCCTTCTTGAGAGTTGTGAACTCCAGCCATAGTTGATGCTTCCTAGCTTTGGTACTTGAAGAAAAGAAAGCTTCAAGTGCATCCCACACTTCCTGAGATGTCTTACAACTTCTAATGTGAGGCAACAAAAAATCTGAGATAGAGTTGAGGAGATAAGACCTTGCAAGTGCATCCTTGGAGCACCATGTGCTCAATCTTTCTTGCTCTTCTTGTGTTGGTTGACTTTTGTTCCTGAAACTTGGCATAACTTCATCTCCAGCCACATAACCATATAAACTTCTACCTTGGAGATAAGCTTCCATCCTTAATGACCAAGGTGAGTAGTTACCTCTGTCCAATTTGTCAATTGATGAAGGAAATCCATCTGCCATGTTGTCCAACCTTGCTCTGATACCACTGTGAAGAGATGGATAGGTATGTGCTTGAAGATGAAGAGGTGTTGCAAAATCCTTGATCTACACCAGCCAAATGAACTCCAGGAGTATATGGTGGGCCCTTTTAGCTTGCCAATGGATGTATTAGACACCCTATGTACCTTGGAATATCACTCTCAAAAAGATAGATCAAAACAGATAAGTTGGAGTTAGCTCAGAGGTGAAAACTTGCTATTCTTGGTTCATACACCTGCCCAGTGTTTTACATAATTCTCTGAGCACAGCAGCAATTAGCGTAATTCCTCTTGGGGAAGTCTAGTTAGCTTAAAGAGATAACTTTCAAGAGTAATCTCATAAAAAATAACAAAGCACACACTGAGAATGAGTTTTAACAAGTGATGACATCATCCCGATTTTCACGGGCTGCTACAGAAATAGACTAGTGAGCAGAAAAATCACCATAACTCAAAATGTAGAAATCCAATAATTATGAAAATTTGTATGGCAATACTAGACAGTAAGGTGAATCCAACAAACTTTAAATCACTGAATTTGGATAAGTAACCACTGAGAAATGGCTCTGACAAGATGAGTGAAAAAGTCGGGTACCTGACAGAGAAGTGAAGATGAACAGACCCTGTTGACTTCAAATGAACATAACTGACGATTGCAACATCCAAATGACATGAAAATTTATGAGCATATAGTAGACTTATAGAGCTAACTTTACCAAGTTAAATCACTGAAAATGATGCACCAAGCTCAGAGAAAACATCTCTGCAAATGGACTGAGAAAACTGAGAGTAATGGTAGTGAGTAGTACACTTCACAAGAACATGGAAAGATGAAACCAAATAATCATGAAAATGAAAGTATATTTCTTGTACAATACAATGACTTACTGATACATATGTGTGCCTTGTAATCACACCTTGATATGGCATAAAGCTCAGCTCTTGGAGGTCTTCACATAGGTCTCTCTAACCACGACTAAAACTGCCATCTATTTATAGTTGAGTTTGGGAGGCTAACTTCCCTCAATCACTCTCCAATCAATCATTGATTGATTTGATTCTCTACCTACCACAAATCATGAATTCCTGGCTCCTCTTTCCATTCTTGATCAAGTGGACTCAACCACTTAAGATTCTCTTACTTTTACATTAAGTAAACTCTTCAAAAGTTACAAGAGGTAGTTCACAAGTGAACTTTACATAGTCTTCTTTTTAAAGCTTCTTCTAAGACTTTGTGAGACTCAAGCCAATACTTAGGCTTGTCATAGACTTGCTCCAACACATATGTTAGGGTCTACACCTTTCAGGTCGTTGTAGATCCAAGCGAATACATCTCCGTACTCTCTTAGCAAAGCTATCAACTCTTGCTCTTCTTCTTCCGTCAGGTCATGCCCTATGTAGGTGCATCTTTCTTCTCCCTCTTCTATGCCTACAACTATTTTCTTGGTAGTTTCCTTGCTATCATAGGCCTCTCCTGATTGTGCCTCGCATTTAGGCACTCTTATCATGACTCTTCGATCGTCTATCTCATATTTTTTAAAGTTTTCAGGGACCTCAAACAAAGACTCTTCCTCTACTGGTATGACTTCTCTCTTCTTCCTTTTCCTTCCTTCACTCCTAGTGGTCTCATGTGTGGTTAATCTCACATCATTAGTGAGCTCTTCATGTCTCTGAGGGTGAACTTCTACTTTATAGAAGTATTCTCCATCTGATGCAAATTGTGGGTCCATAATGATTGACTCTAGATTAGATTCACTTGCATCCTCGAATGCATCAATGCTAGGTTCACATTCTTCTAGAACCGAATCTCCCATGATTGGCTCTATGGAAAAGACTAAAATGTCATAGCCATCCTCATCATAGTGAGGTGTCCATTGTTCTTCATTGATGGCTACATCCATCGTTGCTAAAATTTCTGCCCAGCCATGAGGCTCAAATTCTTCGTCAGGAAATACAATAGGTGCATAGGCTAGGTCTTGAACCGATCTATGGGTTTCTTTCGCACCTATCTCTCTGGCTTTTTCTCTCTTCTCCTCTTCTACTGCAACTTTACACATCCGTAAGTGGGTGTCTTCATGCATCCATGAGGATCCTGATCCTATGGAGTGCACTGACTCCGTGTCATCCTTGGCTCTATGGATGGGATTCCATTGAATAGGCGGTACGTCTCTGTGAGAGTAATCCTTGAGATTGACTTTGGTTGTAACACCTAGGTGTTGCAAATACAAGGAATTGGTTCCCCAATCTTGTATCACTTTCAACTGCCGCATAAATGGCCTTCCCAAAATCATCTCATAGGCTTGGTTTTTGCTAAAGTCGCATATAGCAAAAGTATGCTCGAACTCAACACCACATGTAGTGAGAGTTATTCCTTCTAGCAATCCTAAGGGCCTCTCAATATGACCATCGGCCATTTGCAATTTCATTCTCCTTGGTCTGACTGCTAGCTTGCCCCAACGCTTCCATAGGGAAGTGGTAGCAATTGCAACTCCTGCACCTGAGTCCAAAATTGCCTTGGTTGTGTATCTCTGATGGGTAACTGGGAGATAGGTATTTCCTTATTCTCCTTCGCTCATGTCTCCTATCTTGTCCAAAGGTATTTCTGGCACTGTTCTATGAGATCCTACCTGGGAACGACATTTCGCTACGTCTAACACTTGTTTGGCCACATGTTTCCACAATTCAGGCCTAACCTTGAGTAGCTTTTCTAAAGTGAGGTTGCACTGCACTTTAGTGTTCTTTACTACCTCCGTATTCCTAGGTATGATCGAATCTTCGTTTCTTATCATGACCGTGGGCGATGTCATGCATGTTGACTTAGTTTCCCATGGGCCTGTGAAATGTGGTAACTCTTGCAAGGAATTAGACTCAAAATCTAATCTCTCATGAGATTGGGCACTCTCCTGCTCTTCATAAATAGAAGGGATGTCCTATGGAAATTGATCATGTGCATCATACACAAGTTCAATGGGAGGGGGGACTTCACTTTCCTTTCCCCACTTCTCTTCTTGAATCTCTCTCAGGAACTCTAGTGAATACCTATTCATAGAAGAAGATGTGTCAAGATCAGTGGAGTTAGGCACATAAGCTTCCTGGGGAGGAATGCTTATTCTATCACTTGCCCTCTCCTCAGCCTGGTAGGTGGCTCCTTTTCTCGACTTTGTAAGTAACCTCTCCAATCTATCTAATAGACCATCAAAATGCAAAGTTGTTCAAGTGGAGCTAGGGCTATTGAACAAGCAACTGGCTTCAAACGTATCTTGCACCAATTCTACCATCTTAGCACAAAGTTTTGTTCTCTCTATCTCTAGATCGGCTCTAGGGTAACATTTGTCATGATCTGTCACATTTGGCTCTTCTTGGATTCTGGCCTGATATGCTTTAAGCATCATTTCTAGATCATCAGGAGTGGGATCGGCTAGGATAGATCCTACTCTAGGTGGTTGGTGGGTTAAGTGTGGTGGATTAGAAGGTTGGGGAATGGAAGGTGATGGAGTGGTGGGAGATGGAAACGGTGGTGGAGGGCTAGTGTGAGAGTGGTTTTGAGATGCGAGTTCACTTATCTTTGCTTTGGTTTCTCTCAAGCTTTCTTCAAGTTTGCTCATTTTTTGTGACCATTGTCTTTTCATTCTCTCCCGGCTATCTCTCCATGCTTTTGTCCTTTTCTTGGTTATACTCTCTGTCTCACTCACCTCAGAACTCTTTTCCTGTCCTACTCCTTGAGTTTGCTGTAGCTAGTGACCACATGCACTGGGGCAGTGGAAGTTACACTTCCTTTAGAGTCTACTACTAGTCCAATGACGTTGATAGGGGTGATTTTTGGCAGATTATTGGGGTTCTTTGGGCAATCTCGTAAGAGATGCTCTTTTTCACAATCTTGATAGAAGCCCTGTATTATCACTGGTTGGGGTTGTGTAGGGGCCGGCAGTGGACAATCATGTATGAGGTGATCTCCGTGACATCTGAAGCATGGTCCTCTAGGAAATGGGGGTCGTACCTGCCTAGGTTGAGGTCTAGAGTTGGGGTTTGTGTACATGATATTTGCATACTCAAGCTCCCCACTAGTTTCACTCGGGTCCTCATAATAGTATGACTCATCATGCTCAGGTGACTGCATGTAATAAGCCTGCCGGCTTTCAATGTGAGTAGAGTCAAAACTATGATCATCGGGATCACTTTAAAAAAGCAATGGTGTCACTGGCGCTATGGCTCTATTCAAATTCTCTTCTACAGCTATGTACTTTACTAAAATCACATTGGTTGGAGCAGCGGGTTGTTGCACTAACACGGGTTGAGGCCTTTGTTGGGTTTGATAGGGTGGTTGTGGTCTACCATATTGTTGAGGGGGGTACTGGTTCTGGTATCTTCCTTGTTGAGGGTATGGTTGTAGGTACGTTTGCCTAACTACTTGCTTATTGTATGGGCAATCTTGCGTGGTGTGATTGGTGTACCTCCGTTCTATGGTGCAGTACTGGCTACTGCGATTCACTTGGGGTTGAGCCATAATGGGATATACGTTCGCCATATGGTCACCTCCACATGTATAGCATCATCTCACTGGGGTAAATCGGGGTATCTGTTTGCTCGAGACACCTAGTTTATGAGCTACTTTCTCTACTACTTCCTCAATAGATGTAGATTGTCTGGAAGAGAGGCTGGAAGAGCTATCTGAATCTTAGTACATCTTTGAAAGCTCCAGCTCCTCTCCTAGATTATCCTCTATGTCTATACACATGCGTACGCATTCTTCTATGGTCCTAGGGTCCTTCAGGTACACATATGATCTCAACTTTGTCCTCAGCAGTCCATCTAGGAATAAAGCCACCTGTTTGGCTGGAGTGGGTAACTCTGGAGCAGGGCATCTCTCTAACTATTGCCTAAACCTTCTTCCTACAAGCCTAACTATCTCGTGAGGTGTTTGCTTGAAGCTATGAATCAGTGAGGAAGTATTATGTCATATGCCACTCTTAGAGAATTCAGTGATGAAAGCCTTAAGAAGTTGGTCTATGTTTCTGAACTGCCTCTCATTCAGGGGTTGAAACCATGTAAGGGCCATGTTCCTAAGGGTTAGACCAAAAGCATTGTATTAAGTGAATAGTTCCTCCACTTGTTCAACTCTCAAGACATGTCTAAATTCGGCCACATGATCGTATGGATCTCCAGTGCCATCGAAGTAATTCTTCATGGACTTAACTAGCTGTGTAGGTCTCAAAGTCCTCGTGTGCTCTCTAGGTCTTGGTAGAGGGAATTCATCTACATTTATTGGATTTCTTGGAGCTCTAAATCTCTGAGGTTTCACTCTATCCGTTTCTGTTCTCATCCTTTCTCTTCCTAGGGGATTGGCAAAGCTTACCTCAGGTCTGTCTCTACTTCTATCCCTTTGAGCTCCATGAGCTTAGGAGGTCCCAGCTCCTTGGTGGCTGTAGGACACATTGGACCGAGGTTGGGGAAAAACAATTTCACCCTTCCATGTGTAGGCATGCCTGCCATGCTCGGTGACCACGAAGATCCTTTCTGATGTATTGTCTAGGTAGGTTACTTTGCCTAGGCTATCAGGGTCTTTAAACTCATGAATTATGAGAGCTCCTACTTCCTGAGGCTGGGCAGGCTTATATCTCCAAAAAGCCTCATCGATTTATCGGTTTAAAAGCAAATCTATGCTTTTATTATCCTGGGGAACCCACTCTAGAGTCATGATTCTAGTCAGGACTGATTTACCACGGGGAGTCCTCGGCTCTCTCTCTCTAAGTTCCCTTGCTCTATATCACCCATGTCGGTCTCTACGATCACATTCCCGAACTCGTCTGTTCTATCTGGAAGGGTGGTGACTACATAAATAGTCCCTTCTTTATCTAGGTATGCTCCATTCTTGAACTTGACTACCGGGTGTTCTAGTCCATGGGGTTGATCGGGGTTCTTAATCTGGACCACAAATCTTCTCATGTCTTCTTCGTAGATGCAAGCACCTAGATGATTAGTCATGATGTATTCCAATTGAGTCTTGTAAGGTCCTTCTCGCTTTTCTAGGTACGCCACCCCTGAACTACCTACTGGTCTCTCCATGTTATAGGACATCTCAAAATCACTTGTTTCGGATCGGGGAGTGTATGGGTAATCACTCAACTGCTGGGCCCAAGACCAAGCAGTGTGATTAACACTAGCTTCAGAAGATCTGAGGCTTTGTCTGTCTCGGCCTAAGTGTCTGCCTGACCTAAGGTTCATATGCCTGGTTTCTCTACCCCCTTGGTCCCAATTACACTCACGTTGCAAGTTAATTTGCACCAATCACTTTTTTCTTTTTAGTTGAATATTATGTTTATGATCTTTTCTGATATAATGTCGTCAGGAGTACTTACGTGAATTTTGCACTTGATAATTGATCGAATCAAGTTTACTTTTTTCCCTTAGGGTTTTCGCACTTAAGATCTACCTAATGCT
This sequence comes from Ceratopteris richardii, assembly GCA_020310875.1. Taxonomy (NCBI): domain Eukaryota; kingdom Viridiplantae; phylum Streptophyta; class Polypodiopsida; order Polypodiales; family Pteridaceae; genus Ceratopteris; species Ceratopteris richardii. Next base: position 126,765,430 of record CM035426.1, read on the forward strand.
TGTACTTAGTTGATTAGTTCTCTTGGACTTGATTCATGCCTGACGTTGCTCTAATTAATCACCACACCTAAGTCGTACTTAGCCTAAGCTAGGAATTGACAGAGGGTGTTGAGAATTTTCCAACCTCACTTGCTGATCCCTTGCTCTTTAGTGCTTAAGAATCCTGATCCCAAGCTTGCAGAATGCCCTTGCTTTGGATGCCCTCTGGTGCCGCCAATGGACCTGTAAAAGTCCCAAAGTTAGATCAAGACTTAGATTCAACTGACATAACAAATAACTTTCATTTATGTAATTCAGATATCAATTTGCACTATGCCTTGATGGAAAACAATTCTAGAGATCCCTTAGTTTTGTTCCCCTTGGGTATGGTCCCCTTAAAAACTCTATATCTAATAATCTTGGTATTAATTTTACCGTAGTACTCCCCACGAGCTTTCCAACAAGCCTAAGATCACTCCGAACGGATTTCGTATGAGGAAGTTATGACTGTTCAGGCATTTAAGGTTCAAAACAGGCTCTCAGTATTTTGCCCACTTGTAAGGCTATAAGGTAGTCCCAATGTGTTAGAAAACAAGCCCAAAAATTATCCCAAGTCAATCAATTATTACACCCCAAAAAATTATTCGTGAGGCCGGTGTATTGCCATAGCTCGGGTCGATGTGTCGGGATAGGTGGGTGTGTCACGATAGGTCGGTGTGTCGCGATAGGTCGGTGTGTTGCAATAGATGGGTGTGTCATGATAGATGGGTGTGTCGCGATAGGTCGGTGTGTCACGATAGGTCGGTGTGTCGCGATAGGCCGGTGTGTCGCGATAGGTCGATGTGTCGCGATAGATGGGTGTGTCGCGATAGCTGGGTGTGTCGCGATAGGTCGGTGTGTCGCGATAGATCGGTGTGTCACGATAGACGGGTGTGTCGCGATAGACGGGTGTGTCGCAATACCTCGGTGTGTCGCGATAGGTCGGTGTGTCGCGATACCTCGGTGTGTCGCGATACCTCGGTGTGTCACGATAGACCGGGATATGGTGAATTTTCCTGATCAGGCTAGTGATTCTAGGAGCTCTCAAGCTGCGCTGTGTCGTGGTGCACTCAGAATTGTGATAGGGTCAGTTTTTCGGTGTGTTGCAATAGCTCAAGCTCGACGCCTCGGGGTATGCGCAGAGAAATTTCGTACCTGCTAAGCTTGCTGGAGATGGTGAGGATGATGCAACCTCCAAGAATCATGCAAAAACACACAAAAAAAACAATGCACACTCACTCTCTCTCAAACTCGCACAAAGCAAATGAGGAGAATGAATTGGAAGTGGGAATATGAAATGGAGAAGGAGAAGGAGATGGAGATGGAGATGGAGATGGAGATGGAGATGGAGATGGAGATTGAGATGGAGGAAAAAAAACAAGAAAATTACCTACTACTTACAATTCCAACGCGTCCTCTCTATGTCTTACCATCACACGCTCGTCCTCAAAGCTCGATCCCCGGCAACGGCACCAAAATTTAGTGTAGCGCAGCGATGAGTAGCACCTCCTTTAATGTCAATCCGGGAAGACATGAGGATGGTATGAAGACCTCGAGCAAGTGAAGGCACAAGTGTGTGAGTGAGAAGCACACTAACATGCACACACATACACACACACACGCACACACGGCAAGAACAAAGAGAGTAAGACAATGGAATCACTTCTATTACAACCAAGTTCTCATATAAGTTGAAAACTACAAGAAGCTAACCTAAAAAATGAGCTCTCTAGCTATATTTATAGTTTTTGAGTAGCTTTGGCCTTGTCCAGACCTAGTGTCCGGCCTAGTTAAAAATTAGGTTCCAGGGCTTATTTGAGGGCTCAAACGAGGTCTAAAAAATATGAAAATTGGTAGGCAATTACTTCTAAGGCTCCCCAAGCTCGAGGACTCCTCGGCTTGCACAAAATGGAGCTACAAAAAGGTGGAACGGTATTTACAATGGTTGTCAGTTATGAGAATCACTTTTATAGTGGTGTAAAGATTGAAACAATTTAATAGGTTGCCTCAGTGCTAGATCTGCGTGTATGTCCATACTTGCGTCTTCCCGTATGATGCCAACATGACCCAAGGATGGGTAGAAGGAGATAGTTAAGGGGATGTAGGTGTCCAACAAGGGATTGGGGGACATTGAGGAGGAGGAGAAGGAGTAGGTGGAGACATCGGAGGAGAATACATCAGAGATAGAGGAGAAGGGGGGTCACCAGATTCAGTAGGTTGCAAATGCACAATAGCTACAAGAGCAAGATAGTCAACAAAAGAGGTAGGGGGAGCTATCAGACAAGGAGAGGGAGGTTGTACAATGAGATCCATAGGAGGCAAGAAAGAATGTTGTGGACTAGCTATGGACACATTAATAGGGGGTGGAGAAGAGGGCTGCAAACATGTGGTTCTTACAGCAGTATTAGGCACAGAACCAGGGCCAACTTCATCATTAAGGGTAGGAGGAGGCATTCTAGATTCATGGGAGGAAGAATCCACAGGGATTGGCTCGGTAAGGTGCTTGTGGGCATGAAAAAAAAAGAACACCCAAACTTTCATCTCCTTTCTCTAAAGATAGAGGGACAGGTTGAAAAGGAGGAAGGAGAGCGACCACGATTGAAGTCAGCGGGACAAAAGGAATGCAATGGTGAATAGGGAATTCTCTTGGGTAGAGTATGGTGAAGATATAAGGGAGGCACGAATAGGTGGAGACATTGTTCTACAACTTTTGAACAATTGATTGGAATTCCTTATGTATTTTCTGAAATAGAAGTATCACCCAATTGATATGCAGTGTGGCAGCGTGGGACAAGTAGAAACAAAACATTCACGAAATTCCATAGGGCTTATGCTAAAGGTTGAGTTCAATAAGATAATGTAGAATGGAGCATTCAGGCTCAGGGCAAGCAGATCATGTATTCATTAGAAATTTGCTTTGGAAAGCCATTGCCTATGTGGATAGGGGCTCAACAATAGATTGACTGGTAGTGGGAAGAAAGAAGTGATGGGTGACAATAGGGATGGTGATGAAATGAAGATATGCCATTAAGAGGAATGTGCTAGATGATATCAGAAGCTTATGCTTTTGGCAATGGCATAAGCGATGGCTAGAGCATCAAGGTGAGCCACAACAACCTCCCAATAGAGTAAGGCAAACTGATGTAGCCACCTTTGAGTGAGGAAGAATGTCATCGCCTCCTTCATAGCCTCTCGTAAGGGTTCAAATGCAGCCAAGGCCTCCATGATGCACAAAATAAGAAAATGCAAGAGAAAATTGAACAAAATGCACACAGGATGCACGAACACAAAGGAAAGCATTAATGACTGAGCAAGATAAGTAAAACAATGGGGGGGGGGGGGATATTATAACACAAAAAATCATGTGGCAAGCAGAGTACGATGCATGCAAGTGTGGGATTATAAGACAGCAAATTGAAGTTGATCCCACCATACAATCAGTGACCAATTTCTTTAACATGGTTAATAAAGTTTTGTTAGTATTTTTTGCGAGGCCATTTGCATGAGGGTAATAAAGGGTATTGAATTCATGGATAACCTGGAAATCATAAATAAGTGTAGTAATTAAATCATTAGCAAAATGCATACTACAATCATAAATAATTTTGAAAGTTAGACCAAAGCATTGAAAAACACTTTAGATCAGGTAGTGTGCAACCACCAAAGTCCTTGTTGATTTCACTGCTCATGCTTCAGTCTAGTGTGTAGCAAAATTTGTACAAGTTAAGATGTAGTGACTATTTGTGGCAATAGCAAGTGGGGCAATCGAACCATTGAAATCGAGGCCCCATTTTAGGAAAGGTTATAGGGGCTTGAAGGGTTTTAAAGGGAAATGGTTATGTAGAAGAGGGTGACCAAAACATTGACAAGGATCACAAGTTCTAACATACTCATTGCATCATAGACCACCACAAGCCACTCTGCAACAATTTTTTCAAAGTTAACTCAGTAAAAAAAGAATGGCCACCAGTGGGAATACTATGAGCAAGAGCCAAGATTGAGTGAACTCGATGATTGGGCACACATGAACACATGCCTCGAACTTATCATAGTAATAAAGCTGACCAATGATGAGTCAAAATCATTGACTATCTAAAGCAAATTTTTGGCGTGCTATAGTTGGGAGATGGTCAAGAGGATAGCCAGTGGTAAAAAAGTTGAGCAAAGTATCATAGAAAGAGATAGAGAAATCCCACAACATTGGCAAGTAACTAGGTTAAGAGGCATAAATAGAAGGAGAAGATTCATCAATGCGAGTAGGAGCTTCACCAGAATCTAGCCGAGATAGAAAGTCTACCACTATGTGAAAAGAACTGTGATGATAGAAGACATCATACTCAAATTCTTGAAGTAATAAGGCCCAATGAGCCAACCGACCCCCCAAATTCTATTGGCACACAAGATAGGTAAGGGCTGAATGATCCACATGAACAATAAATTTCCAAACCAAAAGGTAATGGCAAAATTTCTTGATAGAATAGATGAGGCCTAAACCTTCTCATTCAGTAATAGAATAGTTATGCTCAGTAGGGTCCAAACAATGACTAGCATAATAGACCCGTCTCTACCATCTATCAAACACCTACATGAGAACACCACCAATGGTGATAATGGAGGCGTCCACAAAAACATGGAAGGGAATATCCCACTTAGGAACTTGCAGAATAGGTGCTTGAGTTAAAAAGTTGTTTGAGGTGTATAAAGCTATTTTGAAATTCTTATGTCCACTAAAAAACGCGAGAAGCCACAGTGGTTAGGCAAGTAAGGGGAACAGTAAGGTGTGAAAGCCATTGCAAATGTTGACCATGCCATCATTTCTATTCCAAAAAGCTAAGAACATCTTTTGGGGATTTTGGTGTTGATCCTCCAAAACAAGCTTAACTTTATCAGGATCAACTCAAATACCTTGGCGGAAAATGATGTGACCAAGAAATTTGTTGTAAGAAACAACAAAGATGGACTTAGTTGAGTGAAGGAACAAAACATATTCACAATATTTAAGGAAACATAGTCCGAGATGGCTCAAACACTCAATTTTATCGCCTAAATATGAAAAATCATCAAGGATGACCTACAAAGAAGTAGTAAGGTAGGGAGATAAGATGTCTTGCATGCACCTCTAGAAAGTACTAGGTGCATTGCGTAATCCAAACCATATGCCTGTACAAACATAAATGCCCCCATTAGTAATGAAGGTAGTTTTGGGGATGTCTTGCTCGGCCATGTGAACTTGATTATACCCACTATAGCCATCAAGGAAGGAGTAAGTTTCATGATGAGTGACTTCATCTAACATGATATTGAGAAACAACAAGGGAAATGGATCTAGGGTTGTTGCAAAACTCAGCTTTGGGTAATCAATAGAGATACGTAGTTGGTTGTTTTTCTTAGGCACGATCACGATGGGAGAGATCCATTTAGCATGCTTAATTGGCACTATGAAACCAAGCCTTAGTAAGTGATCAATTTCTTCTTTGACTTACTTAGAATAGTTAAGACTCATGCGATAATTCGACTACTTAGCTAGGTAAGCATCATATTTTAACAAGACACAATGCCAATAAATCTTGGGGTCTAATCCCTTCATGTCCTTGTAATCATAGGCAAAGACGATGTAGAGGAATCACCGACAATACAAGTCAAGAGCTGGTCTTCTAGAACATCAAATTGCGAGCCTCAACTATCTTCTACCTTGCAAAACAACTTAGACTAGAATTCTGGTGGATCATCAACATGTGACTCATCATGGGATGGATAAACATCCTCTTTTGCTACACTCGGATAGACTGAGCAAGCTGTGACTGACCACATATCTAGGAAATGTTGCAAATTAACAATTCTGAGAGACAAAAGATCTTGATTAACTACTAGGAAAACAATTTCCTCATCATTAGAAAGTCTATCTAACATGTTTATCGGCTCAGTCACATACAAAAAATGAACCTCACATGGTGTCAACTCATCAAGTGGCACTGTATACTTATGGTGATTAAATTTAAAAATTAGTTCATGGGAGGACCACTTTTACAAGACTTTAGCTTGCTTCAATCAAGGTCGACCAAAAATTAAATTATAATCTAAACCTAGCAATAAATTTAAGACTACAAAGGTCACATGAAAAACCTCTCCTCGAAGCGCAATAGGAGTATTCCAAACTAGTCACATCAGATGAACCTTTCACTAATCAGCCATTCACACAAACCATTTGACTGGCTCGACGGTATTACATCCTAACTTCTTGCATAATGCAGTGATTGTTATGTTCACCCTAGATCCACCATCAATTAGGACTTTGGAAATCCGATGATTTCTATACCATACAATGATTAGGGGGGAAACATTATCGACTGTCCAATTGGGTTTTGAGTGAATTATTCCTATCAAGGGTGCAAAAATGACTCCAAGAGAAATATGTTGTTGAAGCTATTGTCGGACACTTGGAACCAGTGAAAGTAGTCAGCCTGATGGTAAGGTGATCAATGCTTTGGTAAGAATGTCCCATACACTTGATAATGTTGGTTATGTGATGGGCGTTCCTTACTTGATGCTTGAGGAGATGTCACAGTTAGTTATGGATTTGAAACCGAATTAGTGAAAGGGGTGGGTGTTGGAAAGATTGGGGCTTTTGTTCGGGTCCGTTTTGATGATTTTTCCACCATATGTTGTTGCTCTTTAAATCATGGTTCAAAGACAATAACTATTGATTGCAAAACTGTTTCTGACCTAGTTTGTACAGTAGCTCTCTATGCTTCAGTGGGTGTGATAATCACCATATTTCTCATCAAATTTTGTCATTTTTTCTTTTATTTATCATATTTTTGAGCATCCTTATAGTGCCTACATATATGTGCTAGTTCTCCACATAAGTGGCAACACATGGGTATACCTCAATTATTTTAATTTAGAATTCCTTAATTCCAATGTGGAATGCCATAGTTTCCTTGATTTTGGGATTGGAAGGGAGAGCATTGCCGATAGTGTTGATTACATAAATGTAACGAAACATAACTAGTCAAGGTTTCCCTAACATCTTATACTACTGCATTCATTGACAACCTGTTCCATGTCTTACATTAAAGCACAATTTGCAGCAATATGACCTGGGTTCTTACATTTAGTACATAACATTTATTTCATGAAGTTCTAATTAATAGACTTGGTGGTCTAATTGCAAAGCCATATTTATAACAACGTCTAGGTTCATAGCCCCAATGCATCTAATAATCACTATCTATGATAATATGTAAATTTAGAACATTTATGAACCACTGAGTAATCACATCCATATATGATGCGCTTTTCGCAAGGATCTGATGAAGATGCATACAAAATATGGTGACATATTCCTACACTATTTGTTGAGGCTTCTGTTTGTTGTTATGCAGAAAGTCAAAAACTTGAGCTGGTGTTTTCTTTAATGTATATCATTGTAGAAAAGCATCTTTCACTACTGTGTAGGTCCAAAAATGGTCAACTTTGAATTCTGTTAACCATTTGGTCACTATTCACTAATGTCAATTGAAATACCCTCGGCTTATATTGTCCATCTCTAAGTGTGGTGGTAGGATTTTCTAGTACTCCATAGCTAATCTCAAATGCCCGAACATGGGCATCTATAAACTACATAAACCTCTGGTTGTTCCATATAGATCTCATTTGTAAGATCTCCATGCAAGAAAGCAATTTTCACATCCATTTGGACTAGCTCTAAGTGCTCCATTGCAACGAATCCAATCAGCATGTGCAGGGTAGTCATCTTGACCACAAGAGAGAAGATTTCCTCAAAATCAACACCATGTTGTTTCTTAAAACCCTTTGCAACGAGTCGTGCTTTATACTTTGGAGAAGCACTATCTGATGTGAATTTCAACTTATATACCCATTTACATGGTAAAGCTTTCCTGCCCTTTGCCAAAGTTACTAAATCCCAAGTACCATTCCTGTGAATAGAATCCAAATCACTCTTCATGGCATGCTCCCACTTGACATGCTCCTCTGTCTTCATAGCCTCTTTGTAGCAAGAAGGCTCACCGGCATCTGTTAGCATAACAAAATCTAAACCTGGAACATATCTATCAGGTGGATGTGAGACACATGTAGAACGTCTCAATGTTTGTTGAACAGGAACATGTGAAGCTTGATCTGAATGGACATTCTTTTGAACATCCCTATGTGCAATATTTTTATGCATGCTAACCGGAGGACTTGTATCTTCAAACACCACTCTTCTCACTTCAAACTCCTTAATGGGTTGTTTATGCATCTTAGAATCATTGAAAATGAATCACTACTCCTAATGATTGTCCGTGTTTCAGGATCCTATAAGCGATATCCAAATTGTCCCTCTCCGCCATATCCAAGGAAAATGCATTTGTTTGACTTATGATCCAACTTTTGTCTAAGATTCTTGGGTATATGAACATATGCTTCACACCCAAAAACTCGAAGATGATCATAATATGGTGGCTTCCCTGTCCACAACTCTTGTGCCACTTTCAGACCTTTGGTAGTACTAGGTGAAAGGTTAATCACATGAACTGCAGTCAATACTGCTTCTGCCCAAAAGCCTTGTGAGAGGTTTGCATGATGCAAGATAGAGACTACTCTATCTTGAATAGTTCTATTCATCCTCTCAGCTACACCATTCTGTACTCGGGTATAAGGAGCAGTAAACTCTCTACGAATCCCTCTAGACTGACAAAAAAGGCTGAATTCATGTGAAGTATACTCACCCCCGTTATCTGAATGTAAAGCCTTAAGCTTAGTTCCTTTTTCAATCTCAACTGAAGCAAGCCATTTTCTGAAAGTGGGGAATACCTCATCCTTTTATTTGATAGGATATACCCAAACTTTTCTAGTAGCATCATCTATAAAAGTGACAAAGTAGAGAGAACCACCTAAGGACCTAGTGGGCATAGGACCACAAACATCTGTATGAACGAGATCTAAAGGCTGAATTGAAGAGTCAATGTGCGTTCTATGCACATTTCTGGTTTGCTTTCCAAATTGACAATCATATAGAGACAATTTATCTGCTTTTGTCCTTCTCTTTTATTGATTGTATGGCCTCTTTATGACACTTATAATTCTGCTATATTTATCTAAGGTCAATGATTATAACGCAAGCGCATGCGATTGAAAATGCTACGTCTATTGATCATTTTGATAGCCAAACATTAGCACCAGATTAAAGGAGTGTGCGTTTTAGTTTGATAGTTCAATTTTGTGTGATAAGTTCATGAACGTTAGAGATTGGTTGGACTACTTTTCGCACACTCCTTTTGAGTAATATGCGGTAATCAATGCAAACAGAGAGAGAGAGAGAGAGAGAGAGAGAGAGAGAGAGAGAGAGAGAGAGAGAGAGAGAGAGAGAGAGAGCCGAGAGTTTAGATAGCGAACCGTCTTTCGTTTTGGCCGAATTCCTTGCGAGCTGGTGAGATTATTTTTTTGGCCTGCAGATTTTTCTGCGTTGTTTGAATTCTCGTGTCCTTTCTGCTATATCATCTAGAGTACGCCATTGGATCGTCATGCTGTCATCTGGAAGAGGAGCACAGCTTCGAGTCTAAATCAGTTGGTTTGTTTCTGTTATGCTTCAAGTGTTTGCTGTAAAGAGGAAGAGCAGTATTGAACACTCTATCAGCATGGACGTTTATTCCAGATATCCTTTTCTACCATCATGTTTTGCGTTGTTTGAATTCTAGAGTACGCCATTGGATCGTCATGCTCTCATCTGGAAGAGGAGCACAGCTTCGAGTCTAAATCAGTGGTTTCTTTCTGTTATGCTTCAAGTGTTTGCTGTAAAGAGGAAGAGCAGTATTGAACGTCGTTTATGTATTGCATTGGTTCTTCTGGACATATCACTCTATCAGCATGGACATTTATTCCAGATATCCTTTTCTACCATCATGTTCCTCTGCAACATCTTTTTCTCTAGTAGGTGATTATTTTCTGGAGACTGACTTTTAAATATCTTTAGGATTGAACGAAACAAACAGTGGTTGAAGGAGCTTTCAATTCCCGAATCAGACACTGCAGGGAAGGAGGCAGTAATGAACACATCCACAGATCAGTATATATGAAAGTAAGGGATTCGTTTGTTTGGTTGGAAATATGAAGATTTGAAGCCTTGTGATGTTTGGATATGAATGCAGCTGCTGCCAGTGATATGTGGTTTTATGCATTTAGATTTCAGCCCATTGTGCATGCCTCTTCCTTTTTTTCGGTTTCCCTAAAGTTTCCCTATAGGCAGACCATGATGAATGGGACTAGAGGAGGTTCAGATATCTACATCTTAAAGATCAATAACTTTTAACTGGTGAACTAGTAAAATCTGTCGAGTCAAGCGGCCATTATTCATTTATTTTGTTTTGAGGATAACAGTGAGAAAGAAACCCATGTGCTTTTGATCTCAGGAATCAAGAGAGGTAAATAAGGAAATGCCCAAACATTCCCTCAATTTCACTGTCCAGTAGAGGAATTATAGTCTCAGATCTAAGAGATGGCTGCACATTAGTTTTGCCATATTCATTTTGTCCAGTGCCCTTCATACAAATCCTTCACTTGAAACCACTATTATTTGTCACCATTATCTACACAAGGAGCAATCGATCTTCTCTGGTGACTAACATCTTGACTGGGCTTTTTTTTTTTACTGTTGTTTTTGTTTTTCTGAGTTGAGAAGGGGCCGACCAATTTTTCAATATCGGCCACGAAGAGTATGCAAAAACTCTTGGAAAAAGCCAAGAAATTATGGGTCCTCAATGAAAAGAGAGGTGGGACAAAGAGGCTTCACATATCAAAACATGCCTATTTTATGATCATTTCATGTATATTTTTGCATGTCAACTAAGGTTTATGTATTTCCACTCCACTTTTGTAAAGCCCAAGGATTTCTTGAGGCTCTAGAGTGTCTTTCCAACCAAGTGTAACTACTTAAGATTTTTTATAACTCAGTTTGATAGTTAAATGTGCTTTGCAACTATTTTTAAGTCATTTTTGTCCAAAAACCATGTGAAAACGGTCAAGCCTGAAAGTATAGAGGAATTTTTGGATGCAAGTAAGTAAATTTTGTGCATATTGCTTCTTGGGATCTTTTTTTCCATCCCCTTCTTCTTTTGGAGCTTTCATGGTGTTCTTGGAATGCACCAATCCTACCTCCACCTATGATGAGTGTTTTTTCATGCATTAGATGTGTGGTTCTCGATAATTTTGTGTGTGTTTTGGGTTGATCTTCTTCCAAGTATCTTTACTTGCATTCCATAAATTTGTGTTGGCATTTCATCATACACTTGAATAGAGTAAACACATTGAGATCGAAAATTAAGTTTATTTAGACCACTAGAAGTCACGGTCCATGTTGTTGTTCAAGATCTCCATTGAAGCTTGAAGCTTGGGAGAGGTGGCAAGATGCCTTGTTGAAGGCTTTGTGGAGCATTTTCTTCTATATTTGAAGTGTTTTTTGCTTTTTTTTGCTTGTTTTTCACCATCTTCTTCATCACCAATAGTAGGAACAATTAGGTAAGAAGTTAAGACACTCATTCATCATCACCACTTTCATGCAACTAGGAAGCTTGTAAGTGATTGTGAGGAGATGAGTAGTTGATTCTAGAGATGATTTGGTGCTGCATCACCCACTCCAACTTTAGAAATGCTTAGTAGACTTCTTTAGCTTCCCAAGTGTATATATGGAACCATCAAGTCCTTTGTAACATCCCTCCCAAGTGTTTGCATCAAAACATATAACTTTTGTTTGTAGAAATATGAAAAAATTCCCATTTAAGGAGGAGAGGGTTTCACTGTTATGCTCAGGGCTTAGAACTTGGTATGAATTGACCAAAGAGCTTTTGCACACATTAACTGAAGTTTATAGCTAGCTAGAGTGAGTTATTTGATTATTTTAGCTGTAACATATAAGGACAAATGAATCTAGCAAGTTTAGGCGATCAACCCGACTTTTCGGGATCTAGGTGTGCAAACATAATCAGTTTCTCTTCTCTATACCTCATTTCTACTAAACCAGACTTAATGAAATTTGATAGCTAGATACTAGACACTCTGATCTAACTATCTCAAGTTAAATTATACCAAACGAATGAGTACACACAGAGAAATCGATTGTACAAGTTTACTATAATGATGAAAATACTGAGGCAGGTAGTAGAGAGAAACTTACTCAATGAAATGAATCAAAATATGAATGTTATCGCACATATAGTACATAGGGAGTGTGCACCCAAAGATTTTGGAATATTCAAGGCTAGGTCTTCTTCCATTCCATGCTTCATATGGTGTCATACCATCCAATGCTTTTGATGATAGTCTATTGATCAAGTATGTGGTTGTAGATGTAGCCTCTACCCACAAGTATTTTGGTAGCTTCTTCTCATTTAGCATTGATCGTACAGCCTCCACAATTGTTCTATTTCTTCTCTCTACCACTCCATTTTGCTCTAGTGTATACTTAATGGTGATTTCTCTTTTAATTCCTCTCTCTTGTAGAAAGCAATCAAAATCATGGGATAAATATTCTCCCCCTCCATCTGACCTTATTCTCTTCAATGTTTTACCTGTTTGATTTTCCACAAGGGCTAGGTATTTGTTGAAACATGAAAACACTTCATCTTTCTGCTTCATGAAGTATGATATGATCCATCTTCTACAATCATCAATGAATGATACATAATACCTAGATCCAAAAATTGAAGGCTCCTTGCTTGGTCTCCATACATCTGTATGGACTAGCTCCACTAGATCTCCATATATGTAGCCGTTCTTTGTGAAGGGTTGCCTATGTGACTTACGAAATTGACAAGCACTACATTTATAAATCATATGTTGTTTGGACATATTTGGTAGTCCAAGTAAAGATTGATCCCTATTGATTTGCTTGAGAGTTCTTTCACCTATGTGAGCTAATCTCTTATGCCAAATTTCCAATTCTGACAAAGTTTGGCTACCATATTTGAACAATGCAATGTTTCTAGTATCTTGAAGTTAAAATGTGAACTCTACCTGATTTTTTTCCTCTTGCTATCTTCTTGAATCCTTGATGTGTATCTTCAATAAATGAGCATCCTTTGAGCACAATGTATTTAACCTCTCTTGTTCTTCCTATGTTTGTTGGCATTTGCTTTTGAGGATTCCCATAATCTCATCTGTAGATATGTAACCATAGAGGTTTCTCCCTTGAAGATAAACATCTATTCTGAGTGATAAAGCTGAAAAGTTTACTCAATCCAAATTTTCTAGGGATGAGGGAAATGCATCCCCATGTTGACTAGCCACTTTGATACCATTATGAGGAGATGAGTAGTTGATTCCAGAGATGAGTTGGTGTTGCATGAAACCTACTCTATACTACCCAATCCAACTTCCGAAATGCTTAGTAGACTTCTTTAGCTTCCCAAGTGTACATATGGAACCATCAAGTCCTTTGCAACATTACTCTCAAGTGTTTGCATCAAAACAAATAACTTTTGTTTGCAAGAAATATGAAGAACCTTCTATTTAGGGAAGAGAGGGTTTGTGTTATTCTCATAGCTCACAACCTGGTATGAATTGGCTAGAGAGCTTTTGCAGACATTTACTTGAAGTGTATAGCTAAGTAGGGCTTAGTTGTACCATATAAGGAGAAATGAATCTAGCAAGTTTGGAGGATCACCACGACTGTTCAAGATCTAGAAGATATGTAGATACAGTTAGTTTCTCTTCTCCATACATCACGATCTACTGAACCAAACTTAATGAAATTTGATATGTATCTACACTCCAATCTAATTGTCCTAAGTTAAAGTATAGCAAATGGATGAGTACATAGAGAAATCGACTTGACAAGTTCATTGTAAATGATGAAGATACTAAGGCCAGTAGTAGATAGAAACTTACTCAATGAAATGAATCAAAATGTGAATGTTATTGCACTTATAATACATAGGGAGTATAGAGGACTACACATAGGTAGTGTGAGATCAATGTAAGCTCAATGTTGTTGCTCGAATCCATACAATACTGCTCTTCTATCCCATGACTAAAATCATGTGTATTTCTACACATATTTGAAATTGAATTTGAGTCTTCACTAAAAGTGTCCCTACATTTGGGGAGTGATTGAAACCGATTTCCAACTACTAGAGTCATGAAGTGAAGCTGTTAATATTATGAAATTCCATAAGCTCCCTTTGTCTTTTACATTCATCCAGTTTATCTTCAAAGAAATTAATAAGTATGAGTTCATATGTGAGTCTCCATTTGTAGAGACAAATATGTGTATACTCCATTACCCTTAGAAAAGCTCTTAGGCTTGCTAAATGCACCAACAATAAGTGTAACTAACTTTTTCCAATTCAAAAAAACAAAAAGAAGGTAGAAGGTTCATTAAAAAAAAAACTAATTGCTTCGACTAAGATTATGAGTTGTAGAGATGTAATGTTTTGTCATTGAGAGCATTAGAAAGAGCAATGAGAGAGCCCCCAATTGTCACGCTATGTGGATAAGGGAGAGCATTGAGGTTTCTTGTGAGTCGAGTAAGAGAGGAATTATTGCATTCACCAAGATCTTTGGAGGTCCCTCTAAACCTGCCTTATAAGGCTATCGAAAGTACAGGAACAAGGTAGTCAATGTTATATTGATCATTTGACTTTGCTTAATTCCAAGTGAACCAGGGGATTGGGAATAGCAAGTGAAGCACTCAAGATGTAAAATTTTAAAGTTTGGGAAATATTGCAAATTTTGACTTCCTTAGCAAGGAATTCGCTATTTGCAAGTTTGGAGATTCTAGATCATTTGTGCAAGATCTTCATTCCAAGTACCATTGTATCGAAAAGTTTCCAAATTATGTACAAGTGCAAAGATCAATTGTTGTAAGAAAGGCAGATTGCATAGCATGCTAGATTTAAAGTAAACTACATGGAGACCCATTATGCATCATCTCAAGAGGAGGTGATTTGTAAGTGAAACTGTGTCTTGGATTGTTCCAAAATCTTCACATAGGTGTGATATAGGATATTAGCAAGAGTAGGTGGTTGAAAACCTTTATTACATATTTTAACTTCCTTAAGCTAGGGTTTGTTTAGAGAACTTTTTAGTTGCGAATTAGGCTTATAATTTGATAAAAATGCATGTAAAACTTCCCCATCACTCAAGGGACGTTAAACTAGCACATCTAGGATCAAAACTCCTCCAACATTTTCTAGAAAAAACCTAAAAAGGACTACATGGTGCTTGGAAAGACTCAAATAGCGAAGCAAGCAAGAGGGTTTCTAGTTATTTCAATTAAAATAGTGTACTTGTACATGCATGTGCACATAAATGTTATCATTTGTGGATCAAGAGGACAAAGAACTAATCAAAGCCTTATACTAAGAAATTTTTGATGAAACAAAGAAAAGAAAGATTGTATGTGCATTGGCCTATGTGCGATCCATTAAGTGCACAAAGCATTAATGCATGTGAAGCATTCACAGGTGTGTGCAAAAGAATTGACACATAAATGATTTTGAAATCAAGAGTTACGTTAGGGTGAAGACGATGAGAGAGTGCACAAAGGCACGATATCGGAAAGATTTTTACCTTCTAGTTGATGTCCAGGAAAATTAAAACATTTTTTATTGGTGAACTCTAATCCTTCTTTAACACTGTTGATCAGCTGTTTTGCTTGGAAGTAATCTCTCTTTAAGTATTTGCAGGTACAAATTGATGGAGATTACATGTGCTCACATAGAGTTTACCCCAAATGCACATTTTAATATGTGTTTGAACCATTTAAGCATGGGCATGAGTTTAGAACTTTAGGATTATATATATTTATGTGTATTTATGTCAAAATGTTAGTGTTATGTAGATAATTATTAGGGTTCCAAAGGGTTTCAAAGGATTCCCAAGGATTTCTAAGTGTGTTGGTATGTGTAGGGTTGAGTGTGAATGAATATTAACATTAATCTAATGGGTGAAAACATTTGATTTAATAAATAAATATTTATAGTCAATTAAATTAATTTATAAATTAAACATTTATTTATTATAAATTATATTATGATTAAATTAGCTAAATTAATAGTGTGTGTGTATATATATAAATATTAAGGTATTTAATTATATTAAACCCTTAGTGTTAGCTTAAATAAAAAGTATTATTAAATTATTAAAATTAAGATTAATTAAAATGATAAAGTAAATAGATAAATTATGAGTGGTGTATGTGAGTAGTATTTAAAGTGTGGTGTGAGTTAAGTGTGTAACTAAAGTTTTTAAAGTGAGTAGTTAAAAGTGTGGTAGCTATGTGTGCAAGTTAAAAGAGTGGTATAGATAATTATGCATCTAAAGTGGAGAAAGTATGTGGGTAAAGAGTGGTGTATGTGTAAGCGTTAAAGTGTGGATGAAAGATTAAAGAAAAATTAAAAGAGTGGTAGGATCAATACTTTGTGCAACTATATAAATATGGGCAGTATGAGTTATTTCCTCTAATGTTTTTTGACAGACATTGAAGGAAAGAGTTTTGAAGGAAGAGTTGATAAAGATTGAAGAAGAGTATCAAGCCATTTCATGATCATTTACTATTGTCCATTGATTTACATTTCGGATGTCCACAGAGCATTTAGTTGTGTCTGAAAGCATTGAAGCTAGAACTGAGTCTGTAGAAGTAGTAATAGAAGAAGTCATTAAAGATCAAATTACTACAAAATCTTTTATTTCCATATCGTATGATCATTGTTTAACTAAGTTCTTAACTTTTTTTCCCATTGCATCTCCTAAACCACAGAGTAGTGAAACTTTATTTCTGCCACCCCTAAATAGATGTACTCATCCCAAGCCAACTGAAACTGAAGTAGAGGAGGTAATTAAAGAACAGACAACCGAGGAATCATTGATTCTACCATCCTATCAAGATGTTATTGCTAGATATAGAGTAGTTCAACCATATGGTCCTTAGATGTATTGGCTGAAATGCATTCCCCATTAGTTATTTTAAGATATTTATTACTTCTTTCATACTTATAGAAAATAGAGCTGTTTGTTCTCCATTTTTTCTATCCTTCGAGTACAATTAAACCACCTGAATTTGCTTCAAACACCTTGTGTCATGGACAAAGGAAACCATCTTGAACCTTAGATTCCATGTGAACCCTGTATCTCATGATTGGTTCAGAATTAGGAGAAACCAATGCTTCCATTGCGTCCGGAACATGCCAAAACCCTAAGAACGACTGTCTACTTGCCTGATTCGGATATCCAGAGCTCATGTTTCGAATTGATGACATCATCAATTCGTAACCGCCTTTCATGAACCGCCCTTGAAAACCTATATAAGGAGGGCTGTTCTTGTCTTGTTCCTTGTTCCAGTCCTGTCTAGTCTTGTATCCTGGACATCTAGTCTTGTCCTCTTGTAATCTTGTAGTACGAGATCTTGTCGAGATCTTTCTTGTATCTAGTCCATCTCCCAGAGGGGAGTTCTTGTAATCCAGAGATCTTGTTCCATACTTACGATCCCGGGTTGTGGGATCTCCTGTGTTAACTCTATCCAAGTTATTCATACCTGTTAGTCCCGGGTTGTGGGACATCTTGTATCAATCACGTATTCTTGTATTATTTTCCATTCGTGGGTGATCTTGTAATCAGAAGTGTATTTCCAAAATCTTGTCTACTGTAGTCAGAGAGCACAATCTAGTGCTCCCCTGACATTTTGGCAAGACTAACTTCCATCCAAGACCAGTCATCATGGAGAATGCTTATGAACAGATTGTAGCATCACTTCAGAGTCTCCAACAACAAGTCGAAGACCTAACTCATCGACAGACACAAATCGAGATGGGACATCCAGGGCATGTAGGTGCACTCCTCCAAGAATTACAAGAACGAATCGAGAGTCTTCAGAAAAATCAAGGGAGTATGCAAGTAAATCAACGACCTAGTATACATCCTTCATGAGGGAACCTAAGATCTGCATGCCAGAAAAGTTCGATGGTGATCATACAAAGTTCCGGGGATTCTTGCAACAAGTCAAATTGTACATCCGTATGCAATCTGATAGATACCCTGATGATGCATCCAAGGTCGGTTTTATTGGAACCTTGCTCTACGGTCAAGCATTATCATGGTTTGCCCCAATCTTGGAGAAGGATATGGTCATACTTCATGATTATGAGGGGTTTCTTAGCGAGCTCATCGCCACATTTGGAGATGCAGACACGAGTCGAGTGGTAGAAACAAAACTTCGGAAGCTACATGAAGATAACCGCCCTGCCTCTACCTACACATCGGAATTTAGGCAATTGATATGTGAACTCACTTGGCATGAAGATTATTTCATAAGCCAATTTAGATGGGGCTTAAGGGATGATGTGAAGGACCTTCTACTCACGATGCCGGAGGTGAAGACATTGAATGAATACATCAACCAAGCCATTCAATGTGATAACCGCCTTTTTGAAAGGAAACAAGAAAAACAAGTAGAAGGAAGACCTCGCCAATGGAAACCTTTCCAACCTATTCCTAGAGATGAGTCTATGCCCGAACCTATGCAAATAGATGTAACTAGGTTCCAGCCTCTAACACCACAAGAGAAACAAAGAAGGAGGGATAACAAATTATGTCTATATTGTGGAAACCCTGGCCACATTGCAGTTAATTGTCCCAACAAGAGAACGAACTCTAAATTCCCAGCCATCCTTGTAGAGCAGGGAAACGAGGAAGTCCAGTTGTAAAAGAGACCATACAGCCAGACCATGATATAAGAAAGGGTCTCATAATTCCATCCACACCCGTAGAAACATGTCTTGCCCCTGTCAAGTTAATCATGTCTAAGAAGACCCTTTCCCTTATAGCTCTGGTAGATTCAGGAGCGTCCTCATGTTTCATTGATGAAGGACTCGTTAAGAAACATGGAATTCCAGTACTTCGGAAGAACAGACCAGTAGTAGCTGAAGTAGTAGATGGACGGCCTCTAGCATCAGGAAATATAACCATGGAAACCATACCACTAAGAGTACACCTTGGTGACCATGATTCACACATATGTTTCAATGTAATATCGAGTCCAGTAAATATGGTTATCATCGGAATGTCGTGGTTAAAGAAACATAATCCAGAAATTAATTGGGAGAATAATAAAATCACCCCTCGAGATATCCAAAAGAACCCAATATATGTCGGAGCCAAAGCCTTCATACATGCAGTAAGGAAGGAACCGACATATATGATCTATGCCATACCAGCTCAAGAACCTAAGAAAGATGATCCAGTGCAGCTACCCAATCAATACAAAGGCTTTGAAGATGTTTTTGAAAAGAAGAATACAGACATCCTTCTAGAGCATAGACCCTATGATTGTGCCATAGAACTTCAAGAGGGAGCATAACCGCCCTTTGGACCAATCTACAGACTATCCTCAGAGGAACTTACAGAACTACGCAAGAACATTGATGAGAATCTAGCGAAGGGGTTTATCAAGCACTCAAAGGCTCCAGCAGGAGCTCTTATTTTATTTGTAAAGAAGAAGGATGGGACTCTCCGGATGTGTGTAGACTATCGTGGATTGAATAAAGTCACTATAAAGAACAGATACCCTCTACCACTCATATCCGAGCTCTTGGAACGCCTTGGAAAAGCAAAATTCTTCACGAAGATTGACCTTCGAGGAGCTTACAACCTTGTCAGGATCAGAGAAGGATACAAATGGAAGACAGCATTTCAGACAAGGTATGGCCATTTTGAATATGTAGTTATGTCATTTGGTCTCACAAATGCTCCAGCTGTCTTCCAACATATGATGAATGATATCTTTCGAGGATATTTAGATGATTTTGTTGTAATATACCTTGATGATATCTTGATATTTTCTAAAAACCTAGAGGATCATGAATGTCATATGAAGATAGTCCTAGAAAAACTAAGAGAAAAAGGAGAAGTGCTCTTTCCATAAGACAGAAGTGGAATTTTTAGGGTACATTGTATCAGATAAAGGAATTTTTATGGATCCTAAGAAAATTGAGACAATCCTTGATTGGCAACCACCTTCATGTGTTCGAGATGTACAATGTTTTTTGGGGTTTGCCAATTTCTATAGGATATTCATAAGAGATTACTCCAAGATAGTGACACCTCTTACCAAGCTTACAGGGAACTCCAAATTCTCATGGACCAAAGAAGCAGAAAAGGCCTTTCAGACCTTGAAATCAGCATTTACTACCGCCCCAATTCTAGTTCATCCTGATTCTAGTAAGCCCTTCTTCCTTGAGACAGATGCATCAGACTTTGCTCTAGGGGCCATTCTTTCCCAATATGGAGATGAAGGACAGCTACATCCAGTTGCATATCATTCAAGGAAGTTTTCCCCTCCAGAAATTAATTATGAAATTCATTATAAAGAACTTCTTGCCATAGTAGACGCATTTGATACATGGCGTCACCATCTAGAAGGAGCAGCTCATAAAGTCACTGTGTATTCAGATCACAAGAACCTAGAGTATTTTATGACCACCCGTATTCTCAATAGAAGGCAATCTAGATGGAGTAACTTTTTATCCAGATTTGACTTTGTCATCACATACCGTCTAGGACGTCAACAATGTCGGTCTGATGCCCTGTCCAGGAGATCTTACCTTGCACCAAAGAAAGGTGAAGAGGCCTTTGATCAACAAGAGAGTGTATTACTCAAGCCCGAGCATCTCCAGTTAGCAGCTATCTCTTCAAGCCATCATGAAGATTCAGCCTTGAATCAATTGATCCGTGAGAACCTACCACAGGATGAATTGTTTTGTAATGTTAAGCAGAAAGCTCAAGAAGGAAAATTCCAAGAAGTAAACGAATTTCAGGAAAAGGATGGGTTACTACTCTATAAGAACCTATTGTATGTCCCTCCAGGAAAGCCCAGGATCCAAGTACTTCAACAACGCCATGACAACCTTGCAGCAGAACATTTTGGAGTGAATAAAACAATAGAACTCATATCTAGGGACTTTTGGTGGCCTCAAATGTGGAAGGAAGTCAAAGAATACATTCGAACCTGTGATACTTGCAATAGATCTAAGGTACCCCGGCATAAACCTCATGGCCTTTTGCAACCTCTACCTATTCTAGAAAGGCCATGGGCTTCATTGTCTATGGATTTCATCACAGATCTACCAAAGTCAGATAAGTATGATGCCATTCTTGTTATTGTGGATAGATTTACAAAGATGGCACACTTCATTCCAACTACCAAGGCAATCACAGGTGCAGCCACTACTAGACTTTTCCTCAGGTATATATTTAGGCTTCATGGATTGCCTGATGACATTGTCAATCATCGAGGTCCACAATTCATATCCAGCTTTTGGAACAGTCTTTGCAAGCTTCTTGGTGTTCAAGTTAAACTATCTACAGCAAATCATCCACAGACTGATGGACAAACAGAACGGATGAATCAAGTCCTGGAGCAATATCTCCGTTGCACTAGCAACTATCATCAAAATGATTGGTTTGAGCTTTTACCCTTTGCAGAGTTTGCTTATAACAATAGTGTTCATGCATCTACCAAGCAGACTCCCTTCTTTGCAAATTATGGACAACATCCAAGAATGGATATACAATTCTCAAATCATGTCAAAAACCCGACTGCTAGAGACAAGGCCCAATACCTAATGGACATTCACAAAGAACTCAAAGAAGAGAGCCATAAAGCTCAAGAACAATATAAGTACTATGCAGATCAACATCGTGTCCAGAATCCATCGTATCAAATTGGGGAAAAAGTATGGTTAATCACAAACAATTTGCAAACCTCAAGACCTTGTGCAAAGTTAGATCATCAAAGATTTGGTCCATTTACCATCTTGGCCAAGATTAATCCAGTCACTTTCAGGCTCCAGCTACCAAGTACTATGAGAATACATCCAGTTTTCTATGTATCCCTGTTGGAACCATATCAGATTTCACCATTGAGGGGGGAGAGACCTAGTCCTTCACCACCTATCAAGATTGAGGATCATGAAGAATTTGAAGTCGAGCATGTCCTAGATTCCAGAATATCCCAAGGAAGATTGGAATACCTTATTCATTGGAAAGGGTATGACATCAGTGATCGTACTTGGTGTGGGATTTGAACTCATGACCTACCAACTAGGAGTATGATGGGCTAACCACTTGCCCCAAAAGCCATGGTTGAGGATTACTTCCTAATCCTCCCTCTTAGGGTGTGGTTCAACCATCTCTTGCTAGTTATATCTTGAGTCTAACACTCTCTTCCCCTTCTAGAGATCATTGTC
This sequence comes from Ceratopteris richardii, assembly GCA_020310875.1. Classification (NCBI taxonomy): domain Eukaryota; kingdom Viridiplantae; phylum Streptophyta; class Polypodiopsida; order Polypodiales; family Pteridaceae; genus Ceratopteris; species Ceratopteris richardii. The sequence continues at coordinate 126,787,686 of CM035426.1, forward strand.
CTCAATGATCAATCCTTGTTCTCCCCTTGGATTGATTTCCTCACCCTCGCACAATCTCTTGAACCATCTTGTCCTCAACCTTGGTCTCTTGAGCCTTGCCTTTCCGCTTCTTGGCCACTTTGCCTACAGACTTGCCTTGCTCTTAACCTTGGTGTCTTGAGCCTTGCCTTTCTGTTTCTTGGCCTACTTGCCTAGGAACTTGCCTTGCTCTCAACCTTGGTATCTTGAACCTTGCCTTTGCGCTTCTTGGCAACTAGCCTACGGACTTGCGTTGCTCTCAACCTCGGTCTCTTGAACCTGGCTCTCACCCATGTTAGGTATCTTGGATCCCCAATCTAATTTCTGCATTGGAATGCTCATTCCGAGAGCTTTCCAATGGTATATTACATGTCGAAATCCGACCTATGGATTGGGAGATACACTCAAATCTTTGTTAAGCTTACCTTTGAAATCCACGCGCGCGCCTTCCATCCGCTTTGCCCAAATCTACTTCCTTAGCTCTGATACCAATTGTGGGATTTGAACTCATGACCTACCAGCTAGGAGTATGATGGGCTAACCACTTGCCCCAAAAGCCATGGTTGAGGATTACTTCCTAATCCTCCCTCTTAGGGTGTGGTTCAACCATCTCCTGCCAGTTATATCTTGAGTCTAACACTTGGGAACCTGCAGAAAACCTTCAGAGAGCACCAATCAAAGTTCGAGAATTCCACAAGAGAAATCCAACGAAGCCAAGACCAGATAACATGACCGCTCCTCGTGGAACTCGTCGCTTGAGGGGGAGGTAATGTCATTGACAAAGGAAACCATCCTGAACCTTAGATTCCATGTGAACCCTGTATCTCATGATTGGTTCAGAGTTAGGAAAAACCAATGCTTCCATTCCGTCCAGAACGTGCCAAAATCCTAAGAACGACTGTCTACTTGCCTGATTCGGATATCCAGAGCTCATGTTTCGAATTGATGATATCATCAATGACATCATCAATTCGTAACCGCCTTTCATGAACCGCCCTTGAAAACCTATATAAGGAGGGGTTGGACACATTCATAATCAGTCTTGCCAATACCAGTCTTGGGAGCTCAAGGAGTCGTGACCACCAAGTAAGTACTCTCCAAGTTCCAGTTCCTGTTCTTGTCTTGTTCCTTGTTCCAGTCCTGTCTAGTCTTGTATCCTGGACATCTAGTCTTGTCCTCTTGTAATCTTGTAGTACGAGATCTTGTCGAGATCTTTCTTGTATCTAGTCCATCTCCTAGAGGGGAGTTCTTGTAATCCAGAGATCTTGTTCCATACTTACGATCCTGGGTTGTGGGATCTCCTGTGTTATCTATATCCAAGTTATTCATACCTATTAGTCCCGGGTTGTGGGACATCTTGTATCAATCACGTATCCTTGTATTATTTTCCATTCGTGGATGATCTTGTAATCAGAAGTGTATTTCCGAAATCTTGTATACTATAGTCAGAGAGCACAATCTAGTGCTCCCCTGACACCTTGTGTGTGCGGATCGATTTTGGTGGATGACTTGATCCATCATCCGAGCATCTACACAACCCGATATTGGTGAACTCGACGTCAACCATTGGCTTGTGACTCAGTCAGACATTTCTACTTTTCATTGCATATGCATATTTTCGATTCAAGAATTGTTGTAGCAGCGTCTTCATCCTTGGGAGTTGTGGCTATCTCGTGAAAACTTGCAATCTTCTCGGTGTTGAGGGCTGATCTATTGATCTCAGCGCCTCCATGAAGATTGGCAAGTAGGTGATCCTCCTCGCATCACCTATCATATTAGCAAAAGATGTATTTAGGATTTGATTAAATGACAATAAATGTATTCAAATTCACATAAGCATTATTTTTTACCACTGCTTTGAGCCCCGTTGGTACGTTTTCTTTTACTTTAAAACTCTTTGATTTCAGTGCAAAGTTTTGATTAAAAAGCAAGTTGAAAAGTTTTGGTTTAAGTATAAATCATAGGTTTAATTATAAAACATTGGCACATTTTTCAAAGCATTTCAAACTGGACTCGAACGGAATTATAGACTTAGTAGCTGAACATAAAGAAAGGATAAGGAAAGAAGTGCAAGACATTGTTAGGATTTCTCAAGCTAAATCAAATCAAAATGCAAAAATGGATGAACTATTTAAAAATATGATGCATGAGACGCAGGGTCAGAAAGTAGTTGAAACTTTATTAAAAGATAAAGGGAAGTTCACTGATATGAATGTCACAAATTACTTAGAAAAATTTGAGGAATTAGCCAAGCTTCATGGCGTGCCTGAGACAAAATGGAAATCATATTTAGGTAGACTTGCCATAGGTACGGTTAGGGCTATTATGGAACTACATGACAAACATGAATGGGATGAGTTCAGAAAGGAGTTACATAAGGAATTTTATCTAGAGGACTATAGTCAACATAGTAGAGAGGGATTCATGAAGTGGATTAGTTTCCGTAAGCCTCACATTTCTTTAACTCAACTCCATAGTGAATTTATGAAACGATTTTTCCAATTATCAAAAGAGGATACGGTTGCCCTTACCCCAGGCATAGTTTTATATTTCCTTGAGATTTTGACCCATATATAAGGGTAGAGGCTAAACGTAGACTTGAAGATCCGGGTAAAAAATATGGACTTACAGATGATTAGGTGTTGTGAAAACAGTGGTTGAGGCGGTTCCTCACATGAAGCAATGCCAAACACTTCTTTATGATTCGATGCCTCAACCATCTTTCGGTTTTCCTCCTAATCATGCAACTAGGGATATACATATAGGCTCAAAAGTTGAGCCAACTACATCTACATCTAAAGTTCCAACTCAGCTACAATTTGAGATTTTATTTAATAAAATGGACAACATGATGCACATGCATGGAAACATGTCTAAAGAAGTATCGGCTTTACAAAACGTAGTATATGCATTGAATCTCCAAGATAAACCCTCATTCCAAACTTAATCTATTGTCCAAACTCAACCTATTATTTATCCTCAACCTGTTTCAACACCTAATCTTCCATTACTACCTCCTAGTCCTCCAATTGCACCTCAACCAATTCCTCAAACGGCAAACCAAAGGAATTTCAAGGAGTGGAGAAATCCCAATGTTAGGATAGGAGATGTATCTGGTGTGATGCCACAGATCATCTTACCTATACATGTGAAGCCTTAAAGGAAGCAAAAGGACAAAGAATTCTTATTGACATTGACAAGCGGTTGTGCGACTATAGAACACACCTTCCTTTAGCTGCAAATTGGGTAAAGGGAGGAATGCAGAAGCTTTATGAAAATCTTTCTGAATCTAAGAAAGCATCTTCTGTAGTCAAACTAGAATGTGTAGATAGTGACTCTAAATTCGAGCAAACTAGAGAAACAAGAAACTACTCAATTGAAGCTTTAATTAAGGTTAGGAATGACATTATGCTGAAAACGGCCTGGAAATCACCCATTGATCAATTCTTCATATATTCGCATGTTGTGAATGTTGACGGAAAGAGAAAGCAGGATGATGAGCAAGATATAAAGGATGCAGGAAGACGAGTTACTAGGAGTAAAATGAGAGATGAGCCTAAGGATAAGAAAGTACAATTTGAACAAGGCGAAAGTTCTAGAGCAAATGAACAGAAAAGAAAAGAAATTAGGGAGGGAAAATAACCTATGATCAATGAACCAAAACAAACTTCAGAGAAATTAGAGGAAACTCCTAAAATAGGGAAAAAAGCTGAAGAGAAACAAGAAAAGAAACCAAAAAGAATTCCTAAAGCTATTCTTATATCAGAACTAGAACAAAAAGTTGATGCAAAGGAAATATTGTATGATATCTTGTTGAAAAGCGCAATAACTATGACACTTGAACAAATCTTTTCTATTGCTGAAATTAAATTTAAAGAAAATTTCATTAAATTAATAAAAAGAAAGAGATTCCCTCTTTCACAAGAGGTAGAGATGCAGGATATTGCCGATGTAATGCAATTAATACATGAATCTCTTTCTTCTGACTCAGATGATGAAGAGAAAAATACTTACAATGTCAACAAAAACTTTTTAGGACCAATCGTGCTAGATGATGAAATTAAACATTCGAAGAACAACTTTAGGAAAAGCTTTTGGGCAAGAGGCACACCAAAGATAAAAATTAATTTAGGTGATCAAAAGAAGTCATATTCTGCTTTAGCCCTAATTGATTTTGGATCTAAAATATATGTGATTTCAAAAGAGCTTTACGACAAGTTGAAATTACCGATAGATAAAAATCATGGTTGGATTATGAGAACTACGGACAATGGATGTGGTTCACTCTTAGGATCCTGTGCAAATATACCTCTCATAATAGGTGGAATTTTTGAGATGTTTCACTTTTCATTCAGGATAATTACTCCTATGAGATTATCTTAGGTCAGCCATTTATATGCGAAGCGAGAATGGAAACTAAAGTTATGGATGATGGCTCTGCATACGCAAGAATTAGATCTAAAGATGATTTGCAATCACTCCAAGTAATGATTGCAAGCCCTAATTACATAGGAAATCGAGAACAAATTAGAAAAACTCCTATCCGTTCTCATGATAAGGTATATGATGATCATATATCTCTTGTTGAGTTTGGCACTTATTATGATCAAAATTTTGCCTAGATGCCACTGTTGAGCGAGATAATGAGGGTTCTTGGATTGATTTCTCGCACCCATTTGTAAATACTTTAGATAGTTTTTCACTATATTTTCCTTCGTCTTATTTGCAGCTCATTCATTATAAAGAAATCCCTAAAAAAAATTATAAAATATTATGAAAAATTTTATAAAGAGAAAGGATATATTTTATCTGATGGAAGTATTGAACATGTAATTGAAACTGCATCCACATTCTCATTATTTGAAGAACTTCAAAATTTTTAGCATAAAAAAAGAAACGTTTAGATTTGTGCTCTTAAATTTGATTAAAGAATATGAACATATTACAATATTTGTCATGAATTATGTTAGTAATGAAGCTAAGGTCGACACGAAATATAAAACTCTTAATAGGAAAATTAAACCGATTGCCCAACCTTTACCAAAAGAGAGTGAGGAGAAATTTAGACAAGTCTCAAAAGATCCTTATTTATGAGAGCATATAAATATAGGTCATACCTTCACAGATGAAACTTTGAAATTAATCAAGATAGGAAATGATGATAAATTTTTATTACCCGCTGAACTTGACTTATTCCAAAGACTGATTAAAACTCATGGAAAGGCTTTTTCATTACATTACCATGAGATAGGCTGTGCAGATCCACAAATTATATTGCCAATCATTATCTTTACAGTGCCTCACATCTTGTCGAATCTTCGTCCTATACTTGTTCCAAAAGCTCATTTACGTGAGCTAATGAGAGTACTTAAGGAAAAGATTCACATGAGGATTCTAGAGCCCTCGTATGCGCCCTACTTGAATAGATGGTTTATTGTTCCTAAAAAAATGGCAAATTACGATTTATACAAGACTTACAACTTGTGAACAAAATTACGATTAGGAATGTAGGCACTGGCCCTATTGTAGGAGAATTTACTGAAGCATTTGCTGATCATACTATCTACTCCATGGGAGATTTATATTCTAGCTATGATCAATTTCAGCTTTCTATTGAAAGTAGGGATATCACGACTATGAAAACTCCTTTAGGCTTAGTCCACATGTGCACTTTGCCACAAGGAGCTACAAATTCAGTAGCACACATGATAAAAACCATGAATTCTATTTTACATGACTTCATTCCTAATATAACTATGCCGTTTATAGATGATATACCTATTAAAGGATGTGTTGAGAATACAAAAGATGAAACTTTAGATTCTTCTGGCTATAGGAAATTTGTTCTAGATCATATCTCTGATTGTGAATGGATTTTCAAGAGATTGTAAGAGGGTGGTCTTATATTTTTATTAGAGAAGTCTATTTTTGGTGTTAATGAGATTCTCATAGTTGGTCATTTATGTGGACATTACAGTCGGGGGCCATATCCACCTAAGATTGACACCATAAACAAGATTTCTGAGACATGTAGCAATATTAGTGAAGAGAGACGATTTCTTGGTGCTTGTGTGTTTTATTCCATTTGGATTCCACACTATGCACATGTTGCTAGCTGTCTATATGTGTTGCGAAGAAAGAATCAAAAGTTTCTTTGGACTAAAGAGCACTCAAAAGCTATGAGGAAATTAAAGAGATTACTTCTTAATGCTCGTGTTTTAGAACATATAGATTATTTTGATCAAAAAGCCATTATCTTGACTATTGATACGAGTCCCATAGGCATAGGATGGGTTATTGGTCAGGACGACGAAGAGGAAAAAAGATATGCCATTAGATTTGGAGCTAAGATATTACATGAAACACAAAGAAATTATCTGCAAATAAACAAGAACTTTGGGGTTTAGTCACTCCATTAAAGTCTAATAAAGAATATTTTATAGGAGCAAATGTAATTGTAGAGACAAACTGTTTACCACTTATAAGAATGATAACAAATTGTTCTTCACCTGATATTGCTATGCTTTGATGGATTTCTTACATTAAATTTAGTAATTCATAATGCAAGAAAATCTTATTCTTTTGTTGATATGCTTTCTAGAGCTAGATATGATGAAGCAGAACTAGAGCTTTTTGCCTTCACACTTGCATACGCTCTTATAAAATTAGATCCCTTCATGATGCCCATCAAATAATTGACCCCCAAGAAGATCATCCTAGCTCCATCAACTAGTATGGAATCAAGAGCATGAAGAATGTGAAGGGCCATAGCTCCAAGTATTAGCAACACATCACCTAAAAATGTCATCCAAGAAGAGAGGTACACGAATAAACACTTTGATCCGTGCACTCATGTCTCTCTGGCTGATGAAGATATGGTGCAAGCTCAGATAAATTTTGACTACTACAACACTAAACACCTTCATTGGTGCATACCAAGAGAGAAACACAACTCCATTCCAATAATCTCTCATAAAGATTCACGAGAAGCAATTGATATGGCCACAAAAATGGCCATGGTGGAACAAGTAGTAATGCAAATATAACATTTTGGACTAGGAGCCCACTGCAAAAAATTATGGACTTAGAAAAAAATGAATCCAAAGAGCTCTCTCCCCATGCGTCCCATGGGGGTTGAACCCGAGACCTTCTCCTTCACAATGACCAAACAGTATTCAATTTCAGATCTGTCTAAACAGATCGGATCCTTAGATTATAAACTTACTTTACTACATTCTTGCCCCCTTGGGAAAGATTTTCGTCCTTGAAAATAAAGCCTGGCTTTGTAGTTTGATAAACTGATCCAAATACAAAGTAGTGAATGAATTATAAGGGTGGATCTAAAAACATCCGACCAGAGCTAAGTGGAGCCAATTGCTCCTCGTCTATTTGATCCCTAAAGAGCATTGCCTTTTTAGCTCTTTCCTTCATTTCAAATCTACCTCAAGTGAAGCATCATCCACACACCACCCGATGACAAAGGATGGGCTAAGACAAGCATAGTCCAAGGAAGGTTTCAGTTCCTCAAAGATGAACACAGATGAAGCAATGGTCTTCAAGGAGTAATATATACTTCTTCCTCATGGAGCAAAGAATGGAGAATGGACCTTCCAGAGGATCAATGCAAGTAACTAAAAATTACAAACACCACGTGCTAAAGAGATGTTTCTCCTTCCAATCTTATGCATGTATATATAGCTGCCCCAATCAATGAGGAACAAAAATATAAATAGGGTCCATAAATGCATATCTAATCCTCTCCTTTCATATCTTCCCCTAGAGTCTACTAGTAGTTGGAGAAATCTTGACCACTACTTTCGTACCTTTCACTAGAGTCTACTAGTGGTTAGTGTACTCCACACTCGAGTTAAGTCTCACTGGACTCTAGTTAACATACCTTACTTGAGTTAAAGGGCTCTAAAGCTCCTTGGGCAAAACTCTCTCTCCATGCTCCCCATGGGGGTTGAACCCAAGACCTCATCCTTCACAACCTTGAGACTTATGCTTAAGTCTAGTCTCTAGATCTTTGGCCATAGACATGAATGACCAAAGGGTATTTGACTTTAGGTTGTCTGAATTGATTGGATCCTTAGATCATAGACTTACTTTACTACATTCTTCTCCCCTTGGAAAGATTTCCGTCCTCGAAAATAAAGCTATATATAACAATTGTAGGCAACTCTCGAGCCTCATGTTCTTAAACCGGAAGAGCATGGTCATGTTCTAAAACTACAACATGTCTCATCTCTGTGGTGGGATCCCTACCCAAATGATCCAAAACACTACCTGGCTTTGTACTTTGATAAACTGGTCAAAATAAAAAGTAGTGAATGAATTATAAGGGTGGATCTAAAACATCCATAGCCATTTCATTGTTTCTTGATGTGCGATCTTGGCACAAACATATGAAATGGATGCATTCCAATTACAAGTCCATTTCTCGACATAACTAATGCATGGACTTAGTAATGAAGGTGGGATTCTTATCCCTCGTAAGACTTCGAGAACTCTTGATTCACTTGAATTTCATTTGGAAAACTTAAAGTTTGATTGATCCAAACATCTAACTTGGATGTTTGTATAATGGCTTACTCCCATCGAACAGTTACTTGATTTTTTCATCCACTTGGAGGACTACTTTATCCTAATGGGCTTGAAAATCCTACGTAAACTGTAGGTGAAAGTTTTCCATTTACTTTGGGTCAACCTTACTATATCTTAACAAAGTCAAAATCAAAATGAAAATCGTCCAAATTAGGACACTTTTCTCAAAGACTTTAGCTAAAAATTCCTGGGAATTGTCAATCTTATTGAGCAATTCCTAACTTCTTTATTCTAGAGTGTATTCAGCTGTAGAGATTCATTTAGAGTTATGCTATATACCTTGAAACAAACTCAAATGAATGAGTCAATCTTGGACTTATCATGCATAATTGGAAGAGAGGGTGAAAGGACCACCACTTGAATTGAAGGCCAGGAATCGATCTCTATACTAGGCAAATGGGAGATAACGCGGTAGCCATGCCGCCGCCTTAGTTTCAGAAGGACACTATTCGGAACGTAGAAGAAGAGCATTTGTAAAAATAAAAGATTCATGACATGTATATCATGGGATTCGAACACATCTCTACGTTATCTAAGGCATACATTCTAGCCACCAAACCATTACTATTTCTTGATGATTAGATGTCTAATATATTTAATCAATATATTTGATGTATTTGCATTTAATCATCAAGAGTCAAAAAACAAGTATAGCCGCTTGTAACAACTCCATTAAATCTTTTGTATCGAAGTTCTTTAAGGACTCAAAAAATCGAGTTTATGGTCTGCCACTACGGAGGATAAATTCATGGAGTTGGATGAGTGAAGGGAGACAAGGCTTGTATAATAGTAAGGAGATCGACAATCTTCACTCAAGCTACATCCGACCAGAGCTAAGTGGAGCCGATTGCTCCTCATCAATTTGATCTCTAAAGAGCTTTGCCTTTTGAGCTCTTTGCTTCATTTCAAATACGCATCAAGTAAAGCATCATCCACACATCACCCCATGGCAAAGGATGGGCTAAGACAAGCATAGTCCAAGAAAGGTTTCATTTCCTCAAAGATGAGCAAAAGATGAAGCAATGGTCTTTAAGGAGGAATATGTAATTCTTCCTCATGGACCAAAGAATGGAAAATGGCTCTTCTAGAGGATTTATGGAAGAAACTAATATTTACGACCACCATGCGCTAGAAAAATGGCTTTAGTACTAGAGTCTACGAGTGGTTAGTGTACTCACCACTCGAGTTAAGCATCACTTGACTCAAGCTAACTCACTTTAACTTGAGTTAAAAGGCTCTAGAGCTCCTTGGGCAAAACTCACTCCTCATGCTCGCCATGGCCGTTGAACCCAAGACCTCCTCCTTCACAACCTTGAGACTTAACCACTAGGCTAAGTGGATTACTTGTTTAAGAGAGCACATGAACATATGATTAAGTCTAGTCTTGAGATCTTTCGCCATAGACATGAATGACCAAACCATATCCGATTTCAGATTACATTCTTCCCCTCTTGGGAAATATTTTCGTCCAAAAATAAAGCTATATATAACAACTATAGGCAACCCTCGAGCCTCATGTTCTTACACCGAAAGAAGATGGTCATGTTCTAAAACTAGAAGAACATGTCTCATCTCTGTGGTGGGATCCGTGCCCAAATGATTCAAAACACTACCTAACTTTGTACCTTAATAAACTGGTCAAAATACAAAGTAGTGAATGAATTATAAGGGTGGATCTAAAAACATCCATAGCCATTTTGCTTTCTCGAGGTGCGATCTTAAGCAAACATATGAAATGGATGGATTCCAATTATTAGTCCATTTTTGGGCATAGTTGATGCATGGACTTAGTTATGAAAGTGGGATTCTTATCCCTCATAAGACTTCGAGAACTCTTGATTCACTTGAATTTGACTTGGAAAACTTGAAACTTGATTGATCCAAACATCTAACTTGGATGTTTGTATAATGGTTTACTCCCATCCAACAGTGACTTGATTTTTCCACCCACTTGGAGGACTACTTTGTCCTAATGGGGCTTGAAAGTCCTATGTAAACTGTAGGAGAAAGTTTTCCATTTACTTTGGGTCAACCTTACTATATCTTGACAAAGTCAAATTCAAAATGAAAACCGTCCAAGTTAGGAATTCTCAAAGACTTTAGCTAAAAATTATTGGTAATTATCAATCTTATGAGCAATTCCTAACTTCTTTATTCAGGAGTGTATTCAACTCTAGAGATTCATTTAGATTTATGCTATATACGTTGAAACAAACCTAAATGAATAAGTCAATCTTGGACTTGTCATGTATGATATGAGGAAGAGGTAAAAGGACCAACCCTTGAATTGATGGAAGGGATCGATCTCTACACTAGGCAGATTCGAGATAATGCAGTAGCATCGCTGCTGCCTTAGTTTCAAAAGGACACTATTCGAAATGTAGAAGAATAGCATTTATAAAAATAAAAGATTCATGATATGTATGTCATGGGATTCCAAACACATCTCCACATTATCTAAGCATAGGATCTAGCTACCAAACCATTACGTATTTCTTGATGGTTAGATGTTTGATATATATAATCAATATATTCAATGGCTTTGCATTTCATCATCAAGAGTCAAAAAACAAGTATTGCCACTTACAACAACTCAATTGAATCTTTTGATTGAAGTTCTTTAAGGACTCAAAAGATCAACTTTATGGCCTACCACTACGGAGGATAAGTTCATCGAGTTGGATGCGTGAAGGGAAGCAAAGCTTGTCTAATAGTAAGGAGATTGATAATCTTCTCTCAAGCTACATCCGACCAGAGCTAAGGGGATCCAATTACTCCTTATGGATTTGATCTCTAAAGAGATTCGCCTTTTGAGCTCTTTGCTTCATTTCAAATCTACCTCAACTCAAGCATCACCCACACATCACCCGATGGTAAAGGATGGGCTAAGACAAGCATGGTCCAAGGAAGGTTTCATTTCCTTAAAGATGAGCAAAAGATGAAGCAATGGTATTCAAGGAGGATTATGTAATTCTTCCTCATGGACCAAAGGATGGAGAATGGTTCTTCCAGAGGATCAATGCAAGAAATTAAGAATTACGACCTCCACATGCTAGAGAGTGACTCTCATCCCAATCTTATGCATGAATTAGCTTCTCGAATCAACGAGGACCATAAATGTAACTAGAGTCCACAAGTGCATGTGCAATCTTCTCCATCTCTTTCATAACTTCCACTCGATTCTACTAGGTTGGAGTAATCTCGACCATGCTTTATTACCTTCCACTAGAGTCTACTAGTGGTTAGTATACTCGCCACTCAAGTTAAGTTTCATTAGACTCTAGTTAACTCACCTTAACTTGAGTTAGAAGACTCTAGAGCTCCTTGGGCAAAACGCTCTCCCCATGGTCCCAATAGGGGTTGAACCCAAGACCTCCTTCACAACCTTGAGACTTAACCACTAGGCTCAGTGGATCACTTCTTTAAGAGAGCACATGAACTTATACTTAAGTCTAAACTCGAGATCTTTCACCATAGACATGAATGACCAAACTATATCAGATTTCAGATTTGTGAGAATTGATCAAATCCTCAAATCATAAACTTACTTTACTACATTCTCACTCCCTTGGGAAAGATTTTCTTCCTCGAAAATAAAGCTATATATAACAACTATAGGCGACCCCTGAGCCTCATGTTCTTAAATCAAAAGAACATGGTCATGTTCTAAGACTAGAAGACCATGTCTCATCTCTGTGGGGATCCTTGTCCATGATTCAAAACACTACCTGGCTTTGTACTTTGATAAATTGGTCAAAATACAAAGTAGTGAATGAATTATAAGGGGGTGAATCTAAAAACATCCATAGCTATTCCATTGTTTCTCGATGTGCAATGTTGGCACAAACATATGAAATGGATAAATTCCAATCACTAGTCCATTTCTGGGCATAATTGATACATGGACTTAGTAATGAAGATGGGATTCTTATCCCTCATAAGACTTCGAGAACTCTTGGTTCACTTGAATTTGATTTGGAAAACTTGAAGTTTGATTGATCCAAACATGTAACTTGGATGTTTGTATAATGGTTTACTCCCATTCAACTGTTACTTGATTTTTTCACCCACTTGGAGGACTACTTTGTCCTAATGGGCTTGAAAGACCTATGTAAGTTGTGGGAGAACGTTTTCCATTTACTTTGGGATAACCTTACTATATCTTGACAAAGTCAAATTCAAAATGAAAACCGTCCAACTTAAGATACCTTTCTCAAAGACTTTAGCTAAACTTTCTTGGGAATTGTGAATCTTATGAGCAATTCCTAACTTCTTTATTCTAGAGTGTATTCAAATCTAGAGATTCATTTAGAGTATCCTATATACCTTGAAACAAATTTAAATGAATAAGTCAATCTTGGACTTGTCATGCATGATCTCAAGAAGAGGTAAAAGGAACAACGCTTGAATTGACAAATGGGAATCGATCTCTACACTAGGCAGATGGGAGATAATGCAGTAGTCGCGTTGTTGCCTTAGTTTCAAAAGGACACTATTCAAAATGTAGAAGAAGAGCATTTGTAAAAATAAAAGATTCGAACATATCTCCACATTATCCGAGACATACGATCTAGCTAGAAAACCATTACTTTTTCTTAGTGATTAGATGTTTGATATTTTAATCAATATATTAGATGGCTTTGGATTTCATCATCAGGAGTCAAAAAACAAGTATTGCTGCTTGCAACAACTCGATTGAATCTTCTAGATCGAAGTTCTTTAAGGACTCAAAAAGTCGGCTTGATAGTCTGCCATTAAGAAGGATAAATTCATGGAGTTGGATAAGTGAAGGAAAACAATGCTTGTCTAATCGTAAGGAGATCGACAATGTTCTCTCAAGCCACATCCGACCAGAGCTAAGTGGAGCCGATTAGTCCTCGTCGATTTAATCTCTAAAGTTCTTTTCCTTTTAAGTTCTTCGCTTCATTTCAAATCTGCCTCAAGTGAAGCATCATTCACACATCACATGATGGCAAAGGAAGGGCTACGACAAGCACAGTCCAAGGAGGGTTTTATTTCCTAAAAGATGAGCATAAGATGAAGCAATGGTCTTCACGGAGGAATATGTAATTCTTCCTCATGGACCAAAGAATGGAGAATGGTTCTTCAAGAAGAACATTGCAAGAAAATAGAAATTACGACTGCAATGTGCTAGAGAGATGACTCTCCTCCCAATCTCTCCCTTTATATATAGCTAATTGACTCAACGAGGACCACAAATATAACCAGAGTCCACAAGTACATGTGCGATCTCGTCAACTCCTTTCATATCTTCCATTAGAGTCTACTAGGTTAGAGTAATCTCGACCACACTTTAATACCTTCCACTAGAGTCTACTAGTGGTTAGTGTGCTCACCACTTGAGTTAAGTCTCACTAGACTCTAGTTAACTCACCTTAACTTGAGTTAGAAGGCTCTAGAGCTCCTTGGGAAAAATTCTCTCCCCATGCTTTCCATGGGGGTTGAACCCAAGACCTCCTCCTTCACAATCTTGAGACTTAACCACTAGGCTAAGTGGATCACTTGTTTAAGAGAGGACATGAACTTATACTTAAGTCTAGTCTTGAGATCTTTGGCCATAGACATGAATGACTCATCAATATCCGCTTTCAGATCTGTCTGAACGGATCCGATCTTTGAATCAAAAACTTACTTTACTACATTCTTTCCCCTTGGGAAAGATTTTCATCCTCGAAAATAAAGCTATATATAACAATTATACGCAATCCGCGAGCCTCATAGTCTTAAATAGGAAGAACATGATCATGTTCTAAAAGTAGAAGAACATGTGTCATCTCTATAGTGCGATCCAAACCCAAATGATTCTAAACAATGCGTGGCTTTGTACTTTGATAAACTGGTCAAAATACAAAGTAGTGAATGAATTATAAGGGTAGATCTAAAAACATCCATAGCCATTTCACTGTTTCTTAATGTGCGATCTTGGCACAAACATATGAAATGGATGGATTCCAATTACGAGTCCATTTTCGAGCATAACTGTTGCATGGACTTAGTAATGAAGGTGGGATTTTTATCCCTCGTAAGACTTGGAGAACTCTTGATTCACTTGAATTTGATTTGAAAAATTTGAAGTTTGATCAATCCAAACATCTAACATGGATGTTTGTATAATGGTTTACTCCCATCCAACAATTACTTCATTTTTTCACCCACATGGAGGACTACTTTGTCCTAATGGGCTTGAAAATCCTATGTAAACTGTAGGAGAAAGTTTTCCATTTACATTGGGTCAACCTTACTATATCTTGACGAAGTTAAATTCAAAATGAAAACTCTCCAACTTAGGACGCTTTTCGAAAAGACTTTAGCTAAAAATTCTTGGGAATTATATATCTTATGAGCAATTCCTAACTTCTTTATTCTAGAGTGTATTCAACTCTAGAGATTCATTTAGAGTTATGCTATAGACCTTAAAACAAACTCAAATGAATAAGTCAATCTTGGACTTGTCATGCATGATCCGAAGAAGAGGTAAAAGGACCAACGCTTGAATTGATGGACAAAAATCGATCTCTACACTAGGCAGATGGGAGATAATGCGGTAGCCATGCTTCCACCTTAGCTGCAGAAGGACACTGTTAGAAATGTAGAAGAAGAGCATTTGTAAAAGTAAAAGGTTCATGACCGGATGTAGATATCTAACCCTCCTCTAGTCCCGTTCATCATGTTCTGCCTATAGCGAAAGCCTCATTATGAATCTGGTGGCTAGACTTGTAGAAACTTTAGGGAAACCAAAAAAGAAAAGGAAGAGGCATGCACAATGGATTGAAATCAAAATCCATAAAACCACATATCACTGGTAGTAGCTGCATTCATATCTAAACATCACAAGACTTCAGATCTTCATATTTCCAACCAAACAAACGAACCCCTTACTTTGATATATATACTGATCTATGGATGTGTATATTAGTGCCTCCTTCCTTGCAGTGTCTTTGATTCAAGAATTGAAAGCTCCCCTTCAGTAAGTTGGAGATAGATATCGGATCTGCTGCAATATTCAGCACTTAAATGTTCAACCATTGTTTTTTTTTTTAATGTAAAGGAAGTTCGGCAATAGCCTACTCTCCCGGACTTGAATTAAATAAAGAAAAGTACAAGAGAAGGGCACTAGTCCCCTGTTCAACCATTGTTTGTTTCGTTCAATCCTACAGGTATTAAAAGTAAGTCTCCAGAAAATAATCACCTACTAGAGAAAAAGATGTTGCAGAGGAAAAGATGTTGCAAAGTCTCGAGAAAAAGATATTTCGTGCACGCCTTCGGCGATGCATGTGTTCCAAAGTTAAAGTAAGAAAATAACATTGCACAAGCATTGTACATTTAGACAGACAGTAAGTAAACAAGACATGATGGTAGAAAAGGATATCTTGAATAAATGTCCATGCTGATGTGTGATATGTCCAACAATGCCTGGACCCGTTTTGGCAGCACGCACACACCGGACATAATATATCTAGAAGAACCAAGGAACGTTCAATACTGCTCTTCCTCTTTATAGCAAACACTTGAAGCAAAACAAAAACAAACCAACCACTGACTTAGACTTGAAGCCGTGTTCCTCTTCCAGATGAGATGAGAGCATAACATGATCCAATGTCATGCTCTAGATATAGCAGAAAGGACACGAGAATTCAAACAATTACTTGGATGTTTGATCGATCCAAACATCTAACTTGGATGTTTGTATAATGGTTTACTCCCATCCAACAATTACTTGATTTTTTTCACCCACATGGAGGACTACTTTGTCATAATGGGCTTGAAAATCCTATGTAAGCTGTAGGAGAAAGTTTTCCATTTACTTTGGGTCAACCTTACTATATCTTGATAAAGTCAAATTCAAAATGAAAACTCTTCAACCTAGGATGCTTTTCTAAAAGACTTTAGCTAAGAATTCTTGGGAATTGTCAATCTTATGAGCAATTCTTAACTTCTTCAATCTAGAGTGTATTCAAATCTAGAGATTCATTTAGAGTTATGCTATATAGCTTAAAACAAACTCAAATGAATAAGCCAATCTTGGACTTGCCATGCATGATCCGAAGAAGAGGTAAAAGGACCAATGCTTGAATTGATAGACAAAAATCGATCTCTACACTAGGCAGATGAGAGATAATGCGGTAGCCACGCTTCTGCCTTAGCTACAGAAGGACGCTGTTCGAAATGTAGAAGAATAGCATTTGTAAAAATGAAAGGTTCATGACATGTATATCATGGGATTCGAACACATCTCCATGTTATCTGAGGCATACGGTCTAGCCATCAGAGCATTACTATTTCTTGATGATTAGATGTCTGATATGTTTAATCAATATATTCAATGGCTTTGCATTTCATCATTAGGAGTCAAAGAACAAGTAATGCCGCTTGCAACAACTCAATTGAATCCTTTGGAGGACTCAAAAGATCGACTATATGGTCTTCCACTACGGAGGTTAAATTCATGCAGTTAAATGAGTGAAGGGAGACAAGGCTTGTCTAATAGTAAGGAGGTGGACAATCTTCTCTCAAATTTCTCTACTTGACAGTGAAATTGAGGGAATGTTTTGGCATTTCCTTATTATCCTCAACCAATCTTGAGACTCAACCACTAGGCTAAGTGGATCACTTGTTTAAGAGAGGACATGAACTTATACTTAAGTCTAGTCTCGAGATCTTTGGCCATAGACATGAATGACTCATCAATGTCTGCTTTCAGATCTGTCTGAACCGATCTGATCCTTGAATCATAAACTTACTTTACTACATTCTTTCTCCTTGGGAAAGATTTTCATCCTAAAAAATAAAGCTATATATAACAATTGTAGGCAACCTGTGAGCCTCATGTTCTTAAACAGGAAGAACATGGTCATGTTCTAAAACTAGAAGAACATGTGTCATCTCTATGGTGCGATCCAAACCCAAATGATTCAAAACAATGCGTGGCTTTGTACTTTGATAAACTGGTCAAAATACAAAGTAGTGAATGAATTATAAGGGTGGATCTAAAAACATCAATAGCCATTTTACTGTTTCTCGATGTGCGATCTTGGCACGAACATATGAAATGGATGGATTCCAATTACGAGTCCATTTTCGAGCATAACTGCTGCATGGACTTAGTAATGAGGGTGGGATTCTTATCCCTCGTAAGACTTGGAGAACTCTTGATTCACTTGAATTTGATTTGGAAAATGTGAAGTTTGATCGATCCAAACATCTAACTTGGATGTTTGTATAATGCTTTACTCCCATCCAACCATTACTTGATTTTTTCATCCACATGGAGGACTACTTTGTCCTAATGGGTTTGAAAATCCTATGTAAACTGTAGGAGAAAGTTTTCCATTTACTTTGGGTCAACCTTACTATATCTTGACGAAGTCAAATTCAAAATGAGAACTCTCCAACTTGGGACGCTTTTCTCAAAGACTTTAGCTAAAAATTCATGGGAATTATCAATCTTATGAGCAATTCCTAACTTCTTTATTCTAGAGTGTATTCAACTCTAGAGGTTCATTTAGAGTTATGCTATATACCTTAAAACAAACTCAAATGAATAAGTCAATCTTGGACTTGTCATGCATGATCTGAAGAAGAGGTAAAAGGACCAACGCTTGAATGATGGATGAAAATCGATCTCCACGCTAGGCAGATGGGAGATAATGCGGTAGCCACGCTTCTACCTTAGCTTCAGAAGGACACTGTTCGAAATGTAGAAGAAGAGCATTTGTAAAAATAAAAGGTTCATGACATGTATGTCATGGGATTCGAACACATCTCCACGTTATCTGATGCATACGATCTAGCCATCAGAGCATTACTCTTTCTTGATGATTAGATGTGTGATTAGACTTTAGCTCAAAATTATTGGTAATGATCAATCTTATAAGCAATTCCTAACTTCTTTATTCTAGAGTGTATTCAACTCTAGAGAATCATTTAGAGTTATGCTATATACCTGAAACAAACCTAAATGAATACGTCAATCTTGGACTTGTCATGTATGATATGAGGAAGAGGTAAAAGGACCAACGCTTGAATTGATGGAAGGGATCGATCTCTATACTACACAGATTGGAGATAATGCGGTAGCATCGTTGCTGCCTTAGTTTCAAAAGGACACTATTCGAAATGTAGAAGAAGAACATTTGTAAAAATAAAAGATTCATGACATGTATGTCATGGGATTCCAAACACATCTCCACGTTATCTGAGGCATACGATCTAGCTACCAAACTATTACGTATTTCTTGATGGTTAGATGTTTGATATATTTAATCAATATATTCAATGGCTTTGCATTTCATCATCAAGAGTCAAAAAATAAGTATTTCCGCTTACAAGAACTCAATTGAATCTTTTGGATTGAAGTTCTTTAAGGACTCAAAAGATCGACTTTATGGTCTGCCACTACGGAGGATAAGTTCATGGAGTTGGATGCGTGAAGGGAGGCAAAGCTTGTCTAATAGTAAGGAGATCGACAATCTTCTCTCAAGCTGCATCCAACCAGAGCTAAGGGGATCCAATTACTCCTCATGGATTTGATCTCTAAAGAGCTTTGCCTTTTGAGCTCTTTGCTTCATTTCAAATCTACCTCAACTGAAGCTTCATCCACACATCACCCGATGCAAAGGATGGGCTAAGACAAGCATGGTCCAAGGAAGGTTTCATTTCCTCAAAGATGAGCACAAGATGAAGCAATGGTATTCAAGGAGGAATATGTAATTCTTCCTCATGGACCAAAGGATGGAGAATGGTTCTTCCAAAGGATCAATGCAAGAAATTAAAAATTACGACCTCCACATGCTAGAGAAGTGACTCTCATCCCAACCTTATGCCTGAATATATAGCTTCTCGAATCAATGAGGACCACAAATGTAACTAGAGTCCACAAGTGCATGTGCAATCTCCTCCATCCCTTTCATAACTTCCACTAGAGTCTACTAGGTTGGAGTAATCTCAACCATGCTTTATTACCTTCCACTAGAGTCTACTAGTGGTTAGTATACTCGCCACTCAAGTTAAGTCTCACTAGACTCTAGTTAACTTACCTTAACTTGAGTTAGAAGGCTCTAGAGCTGCTTGGGCAAAACGCTCTCCCCATGGTCCCAATAGGGATTGAACCCAAGACCTCCTTCACAACCTTGAGACTTAACTACTAGGCTCAATGGAACACTTCTTTAAGAGAGCACATGAACTTATACTTAAGTCTAGTCTCGAGATCTTTGACCATAGACATGAATGACCAAACTATATCAGATTTTAGATCTGTCAAAATTGATCAAATCCTCAAATCATAGACTTACTTTACTACATTCTGACTCCCTTGGGAAAGATTTTCTTCCTCAAAAATAAAGCTATATATAACAATTGTAGGCGACCCCCGAGCCTCATGTTCTTAAACCAGAAGAACATAGTCATGTTCTAAAACTAGAAGAACATGTCTCATCTCTGTGGAGATCCTTGCCCATGATTCAAAACACTACCTAGCTTTGTACTTTGATAAATTGGTCAAAATACAAAGTAGTGAATGAATTATAAGGGTGAATCTAAAAACATCCATAGCCATTCCATTGTTTCTCAATGTGAAATATTGGCATAAACATATGAAATGGATGGATTCCAATTACTAGTCCATTTCTTGGCATAATTGATACATGGACTTAGTAATGAAGGTGGGATTCTTATCCCTCGTAAGACTTTGAGAACTCTTGGTTCACTTGAATTTGATTCGGAAAACTTGAAGTTTGATTGATCCAAACATGTAACTTGGATGTTTGTATAATGGTTTACTCCCATCCAACTGTTACTTGATTTTTTCACCCACTTGGAGGACTACTTTGTCCTAATGGGCTTGAAAGTCCTATGTAAATTGTGGGAGAAAGTTTTCCATTTACTTTGGGATAACCTTACTATATCTTGACAAAGTCAAATTCAAAATGAAAACCGTCCAACTTAAGATACCTTTCTCAAATACTTTAGCTAAAAATTCTTGGGAATTCTCAATCTTATGAGAAATTCTTAACTTCTTTATTCTAGAGTGTATTCAACTCTAGAGATTCATTTAGAGTATCCTATATACCTTGAAACAAACTTAAATGAATAAGTCAATCTTGGACTTGTCAAGCATGATCTGATGAAGAGGTAAAAGGAACTACCACTTGAATTGAAGGATGGGAATCGATCTCTACACAAGGCAGATGGGAGATAGTGCAGTTTCCGCGTTGTTGCCTTAGTTTCAGAAGGACAGTGTTTAGAATGTAGAAGAAGAGCATTTGTAAAAATAAAAGATTCGAACACATCTCCACATTATCTGAGGCATACGATCTAGCTAGCAAACCATTACTTTTTCTTGATGATTAGATGTATGATTTTAATCAATATATTTGATGGCTTTGGATTTCATCATTAGGAGTCAGAAAACAAGTATTGTCGCTTGCAACAACTCGATTGAATCTTCTGGATCGAAGTTCTTGAAGGACTCAAAAAGTGGACTTGATAGTCCGCCACTAAGGAGGATAAATTCATGGAGTTGGATGAGTAAAGGGAAACAATGCTTGTCTAATCGTAAGGAGATCGACAATCTTCTCTCAAGCTACATCGGACCAGAGCTAAGTGGAGCCGATTACTCCTCGTCAATCTAATCTCTAAAGAGCTTTGCCTTTTGAGTTCTTTGCTTCATTTCAAATCTGCCTCAAGTGAAGCCATCATTCACACATGACACGATGGCAAAGGAAAGGCTATGACAAGCATAGTCCAAGGAAGGTTTCATTTCCTCAAAGATGAGCATAAGATGAAGTAATGATCTTCAGGGAGGAATATGTAATTCTTTCTCATGGACCAAAGAATGGAGAATGGCTCTTCAAGAAGATCAATCCAAGAAAATAAAAATTATGATCGCAACGTGCTACAGAGATGACTCTCCTCCCAATCTATATATAGCTAGTCGACTCAACGAGGACCGCAAATGTAACCAGAGTCCATAAGTGCATGTGCAATCTCCTCCACTCCTTTCATATCTTCCATTAGAGTCTTCTCTTAATTCACTTGAATTTGATTTGGAAAATGTGAAGTTTGATCGATCCAAACATCTAACTTGGATGTTTGTATAATGCTTTACTCCCATCCAACAGTTACTTGATTTTTTCACCCACATGGAGGACTACTTTGTTCTAATGGGCTTGAAAATCCTATGTAAACTGTAGGAGAAAGTTTTCCATTTACTTTGGGTCAACCTTACTATATCTTGACGAAGTCAAATTCAAAATGAGAACTCTCCAACTTGGGACGCTTTTCTCAAAGACTTTAGCTAAAAATTCATGGGAATTGTCAATCTTATGAGCAATTCCTAACTTCTTTATTCCAGAGTGTATTCAACTCTAGAGATTCATTCAGAGTTATGCTGTATACCTTAAAACAAACTCAAATGAATAAGGCAATCTTGGACTTGTCATGCATGATCCGAAGAAGAGGTAAAAGGACCAACGCTTGAATTGATGGACGAAAATCGATCTCCACGCTAGGCAGATGGGAGATAATGCGGTAGCCACGCTTCTACCTTAGCTTCAGAAGGATACTGTTTGAAATGTAGAAGAAGAGCATTTGTAAAAATAAAAGGTTCATGACATGCATGTCATGGGATTCGAACACATCTCCACGTTATCTGATCCATACGATCTAGCCATCAGAGCATTACTCCTTCTTAATAGTTAGATGTGTGATATATTTAATGAGTATATTTGATGGCGTTGCATTTCATCATTAGGAGTCAAAAAACAAGTAATGCCGCTTGCAACAACTCAATTGAATCTTTTGGAGGACTCAAAAGATCGACTATATGGCCTGCCACTACGGAGGTTAAATTCATGCACTTAGATGAGTGAAGGGAGACAAGGCTTGTCTAATAGTAAGGAGGTCGACAATCTTCTCTCCAATTCCTCTACTTGAGAGAGAAATTGAGGGAATGTTTGGGCATTTCCTTATTTGCCTCTCTTGATTCCCGAGATCAAAACCACATGGGTTTCTTCTCACTCTTATCCTTAAAACAAAATAAATGAATAATGGCCGTCCATTATACGTGAGCCGACGGATTTTACTAGTTCACCAATTAGAAGTTATTGATCTTTTTCAAATGTAGATATCTGACCCTCCTCGATCTAGTCCCATTCATCATGTTCTGCCTGCCTATAGCGAAAGCCTCATTATGAATCCGGTGGTTAGACTTGCAGAAACTTTAGGGAAACCAAAAAAGAAAAGGAAGAGGCTTGCACTCAATGGGTTGAAATCAAAATCCATAAAACCACATATCACTGGCAGCAGCTGCAATATTCATATCTAAACATCACAAGACTTGAGATCTTCATATATATATATATATATATATTACTTTGATATATATATGTGGATGTGTATATTAGTGCCTCCTTCCTTGCAGTGTCTCTGATTCAGGAATTGAAAGCTCCCCTTCAGTAAGTTGGAGATAGATATCGGATCTGCTGCAATATTCAGCACTCAAACGTTCAACCACTGTTTGTTTCGTTCAATCCTAAAGGTATTAAAAGTAAGTCTCCAGAAAATAATCACCTACTAGAGGAAAAGATGTTGCAAAGTCTCCAGAAAAAGATATTTCGTGCACGCCTTCGGCGATGCATGTGTTCCAAACTTAAAGTTAAGAAAATAACATTGCACAAGCATTGTACATTGAGACAGACAGTAAGTAAACAAAACATGATGATGGTAGAAAAGGATATCTTGAGAATAAATGTCCATGCTGATGTGTGATATGCCTGAACTTCTTACTTGAGGAGGCGGTGTTTGAGCTACAAGACTGCAGAATCCACAACACGTCATTCTATCTGCAGAATGAAGGAAAAAATCTACGAAATCCCTCCCTTGAACTGCAGCGTGAGGAAAGCGCCTCGACGAAAGGAAAACTGTGCAGCTGATGGAATGCTGTCCGTGAGAACTTATGAATAAAATACACAGAGCTAATATTAGCCTATCGGTGTGTATTGTATTCAGAAGTTCTCACGGACAGCATTCCATCAGCTGCACAGTATACAAGCGCAGCACGTACAAGGTGGAAATGAGAGTTTGGCTTGCAGAGGAAGCCGTAGGAGTATCGATTCCCCACCGGCAGAAAGAGAAAGAAAAACGACGCGTTCCTCGCTTTGTGGTGCTGGACGGTAGTCGAGATGCCTCTCTCGAAATACTTTTTTTCTTTCCCTTCTTTTCTCATTCTATAAAAATACTCTTCTCCCTAACCCTTGCTTTTGTGAGATTTCAGAGATTTTCCCTACCTGCCGGGACTATGCCCATTCACTTGTATACTTGTACTTTCAAATTCACTTGTATACTTGTACTTTCAAAGTTAAAGCAAGATGGTAATGCACCATCACGATAAATGAATGCTTAGTAAACCAAAGGTCATTCAGTTGATCTCTTCAATAGAAATTAAAGAAGAAAGTCGCTCACAGAATCTTCTTTATACGAAAAGGTAATTAGTTCAATCCCTTGAATAAACCGTGAAAGAATAAAGTCATTCACAGAATCTTCTTTACATAAAAAGGGCAAACATGGTGAAGAGATCCCAAGTATGTCGGGTTCTGCTCCCTCTACCTCATATAAAATCTCGACATTCTTTATATATAGATTTCTTTAACTTGATTTAACTATTGATATATTTTGGTAGTGATGTATGTGAACACACTAGGACCGCCGGCGCACTTTTCTTCCTCTTTAGGAGTTTTTTTTTACCCGGCTTGTATATACGCCTATTGCCCTAATGGTCTACTTATCTTTGTACATTCTCTAGTAATACATTCAGTATTGTGCGTTTGTGCTCCAAGCTTCTTCTTCTTCCTTGTGTTGTTCGCGTGCTTCCGCAGACGTCTATCTCCAACAATTGGTATCAGAACAGCTCGTCGCTTCATCTAGGGCGTCGTCGACACTCCTCCGTTTAAAGTCTTAGATTCACACGAAATTTGGTGAGCATACTCAGGGCGTTAATCGCGGTCTGAGCTCGTTTTGGCCTCCAAACGCACTATCGCAACCCTTGTGCAGGCTATTTTGTCTTTTTGTGCCAAAGGTATATACCAGTTTCTGTTCGCCAGTATAAGCGTCTCGAAGCCTTCTACATGTCTAGAAGAATTCGTTGGGGCAGTTCTGTTCAACTTTTTGAGATACAGTCAATCTTCTGCATCAAGGTATTTTAGTCGCCGGCCATGGCTGAAAGCAGTGATGTATTCCGTATGTTAGCTGTTGAGGATAAGTTGGATGGTACCAACTACCCATTATGGGCTTATATGATGCGACATGTGTTGATTGCAAAAGGACTATGGAACATTGTGCAGGGTGTTGAGAGACGTCCTGTTACACCTCTGACTACAGGTGCTGGAGTTGATGAAGATGGTGTCGAAGATGATATTCCGCAGATTCCTGTTCGTGTTGCTGTTTCTGCTGCACCTACTGCAGAGCAGATTCGATGGGATGGCAGAGATGCCCAGGCACATGCATTGATAGCTTTGTCTGTCAAACGTGCCATTATTTCTCACATTCTCTCTTGTAGAACAGCTAAGGATGCTTGGGATATACTTACCACATTGTACCAAGCTAGGAATGAGGCTCGTATTGCTTATCTCCGAAAACAGTTGGAGAGTGAGCACATGAATGAAGGTGATTCTATGGACAGTTTCCTAACGAAAATCAAAGACTTGAAGGAACAGTTGATTTCTGTTGATGAGGTTATACCTGATAGCTCACTTGTGCAGACCAATCTGAATGGTCTTCCTGATTCATATCAGAGTTTTGCTTCTACTCTTCGGTTGATGATGAAAGGCAATCCAAATGCCTTATCATTTGAGGAGTTAGTCTCTGTTCTATTGCACGAAGATCAGTCCAGGCAAAACAGGTCCATTATGCGAGTTGCAGATCAAGCTTTCGTGGCTAGTCAAAAGGGCAAAGGAAAATGGAGCTCTTCTACTAGTAAGCAGAAATATGCAAATGCTGCACATTCAAAGAACCAAGACAAAGATGAGAAAAAATCAGAAAAGTAGAAATTATTTTGTAAGTACTGTAAAGGGAATGATCACATAATAAAGAACTGTTCAAAACTGATTGCAAAAGAAGCTAAGAAGAAAGAGGCTGGAATGGTTGTTGTAGAAGCCTCTACACCAAAAACGGAGTCGGCTAATCTTGTGCAGGAAGACTGCAGTTAGGGAGGCGAACGAGGTCAGAGATGGAATGCTGTTCGTGAGAACTTATGAATAAAATACACACTGATAGGCGTTAGCTCTGCGCTCTCCATCCCTCTCGCGTGTATACAAGCGCAACACGTACAAGGTGGAAATGAGAGTTTGGCTTGCAGAGGAAGCCGTAGGAGTATTGATTCCCCATCGACAGAAAGAGAAAGAAAAACGACGCGTTCCTCACTTTGTGGTGCTGGACGGTAGTCGAGATGCCTCTCTCGAAATACTTTTTTTCTTTCCCTTCTTTTCTCATTTTATATAAATACTCTTCTCCCTAACCCTTGCTTTTGTGAGATTTCAGAGGTTTTCCCTACCTGCCGGGACTATGCCCATTCACTTGTATACTTGTACTTTCAAATTCACTTGTATAGTTGTACTTTCAAAGTTAAAGCTTGGGGGAGTAAGTGCTTGCCGAACCATCATTTAAAAAACAAAAAAAAAAATAAATCAGGAGAGTATGGAAAAGCATTTTATATTACCTTACATCTACTCACACCCTATGTTAAAACCGACACCTATGTGAGGTTAAGAAAAGAATGCCCGACACATGTTTCTTAGTGTGACTTGCCTTGACAAAGTGACGAGGCTAAAACATAGCTCTCATGATCATGCAACTGAGAAGTTCTGAGTTATGCTCCATAAGAGGTTTATAAATTCTTCCTTTTTTTTCTTTTTATGTACAATGAATTAGAAAGACACAGACTTGATCTCGTAAGATAGAGGTATCCATCTTGGGAAATTCATGAATATGTCCATCCAAGATTTGAACTTGTGACTTCCTCCCACATATTCAAAGCATCAACCACTACCTATGCTGGCTTGGACTATAAATCCTTCTTTTACATAGAAAGGAGCAAGATGGTAATGCACCATCACGATAAATGAATGCTTAGTAAACCAAAGGTCATTCATTTGATCTCTTCAATAGAAATGAAAGAAGAAAGTCGCTCACAGAATCTTCTTTATACGAAAAGGTAATTAGTTCAATCCCTTGAATAAACCGTAAAAGAATAAAGTCATTCAGAGAATCTTCTTTACATGAAAAGGGCAAACATGGTGAAGAGATCCCAAGTATGTCGGGTTCTGCTCCCTCTACCTCATATAAAATCTCGACATTCTTTATATGTAAGTTTCCTTAACTTGATTTAACTCGAGTTATTTAACTCGAGTTAAATCAAGTAGTTTGGATCCCCTTACAAACTTACTACTATTAGACCAAAGTAGGCCATCTTCATCAAATCGAAATTGTGGAAACAATCTTAAATTTCTCTTTTTGGTTTTTTTTTTAATGGAGGTTGTGTTGGTGCCTACTCTCCCAGCTTTAACTTTCAAAGTACAGTTGTATAGGTGAATAGGCATAGTACTTGAGGGACCCCGCATATCTCACAGGTCAGAGGTTAGACAAGGTTATAACTTAATCAAACTAGGTTAAACTGGCCAGAGCCATCTCATGTCCAGTCCATGGGTTGAACACTAAACCTCCACCTCAAGAGGTCAGTGCCATACCTTGTCACAACGAAGGAGATAAGGAAAAGAGCTCACACACACATACACACTCTCATGCTCAAAGATGAGCACACACATGAATTGAGGCAAGGAAGAATGATCTTCTTCTTCTTCTTCTATTACATAAAAAGGAATGTACAAGAATGACCTAAAAACAAGAATACAACCAATGCAATATATAAAGATCAATACATAAGGAAAAACCTAATGTCCGTGAATGAGTGAGCTGGAAAGAAACAAATGTGCCATCACTTTTGATAGGTAAATCCAATAAAGCTCAATGAAGTGTCCCTGATATATACCAGCATGACCACTATACATGCTAGAGAAATGAAAAAGTGGTACGTGCCATCTTAGATCATCACATGTTGAACTTGATATCTCAACACTCCCCCTCAAGCTCAATGCCATGTCCTCTAATCCAAGCATCTTCCAAAACTTCTTCCCCTTCTCTGCTCCAAGTGCTTTAGTGAAAATATCAGCAACCTGCTCATCTATTGTCACATAAACAAGATCAATATCACCAGCTAATACCTTCTCTCTGATGAAGTGATAATGTACCTCGATATGCTTTGTTCTATCATGAAAAATAAGGTTCTGTGCTAACTCTATGTTGCTAAGATTATCACAATAGATGATGATAGGCTTTTGCACTTCTACATCTAAATCTGCAAATAGCATCTCTAGCCATGAGGCGTCACATGCTGCCATTGCATCACCTCTATACTCAGCTTCTGTACTCGACAAAGCTACACCTCCAAGTGAGAATAGAAAGCCACTAGTAGATCTTCTATCTAGAGTACTACTAGCACAGTCTGCATCTGTGTATCCATGAACCTGCAAATCTACACCAGTTTCATAAAATAACGCATAATCCAAAGTAGCACTCACATAACGTAGAGTGCACCTCAAAGCATCCAAATGTGGCTTCCTTGAACCTGCATAAATTGACTTTCAAGTCCAATAGTGTAGCTTAAATCAAGCCTTGTAATTGTGAGATATATCAAACTTTACATAATTTTTGTGTACATAGTAGCATTTTCCAATGTCTCACTTGATGTAGTATCTAACTTCAAATTTTGATCTAATGGCATAGAAATAGGCTTACAATCAGCTATACCATACTTTTGCAGCATATTCAAGGCATATTTCCTTTGCCACATCCATATACCTGTTTCTATATGTATGAACTCAATGCCCAAGAAATAATGCAACACACCAAGATCTTTCATGTCAAATTTGTGCATAAGAAGTTGCTTTACCTCATTAATGCTTTCTTCATTATCACCACCTACAATCAAGTCGTCAACATAAATAGCCACAATTGTGATGCCATCATCACCCTTTCTTGCATATAGTGAATGATCTCCATCACACATAGAAAACCCAATGGTGGTTACGTAATCAACAGTCCTTACATGCAATGCATGAGGAGCTTGCATCAGCCCATACAAAGCCTTCTGCAACTTGCAAACATATTCTGGATGGTTTGAATCTTCATATCCTTGTGGCTGGTCTATGTATACTTCTTCCTGTAACTCACCATGTAACAAAGCATTCTTCACATCCATTTGATGCAAACTCCACCCTTTTGTTGTAGCTAATGCAACAAGTGTTCTGAAAGTAGAAATTTTAGCTAAAGGTTGGAATGTTTCCTCATAATCAATGCCATACGTCTGTGCATATCCTTTTGCTACCAATCGTGCTTTGTACCCGCTTATGCTACCATCAACATTGTGCTTTACCTTGTAAACCCACTTGCAGCATATGGGTTTCTTTCCTTGGGGCAATGGAACCAGCTTCCATGTATCATTCCCATAAAGTGCAGCCATCTCCTTATCCATAGCTTTTCCCCAATCTACATTTCCAATTGCATCTTCAAAACAAGAGGGTTCAATATCTTGTATTACCTTTGTCATGTAGGCACAATGACGAGCCATGTAATTATCATATGTCAATCATTGCACTGAATTCCGCATCCTCCCAGATCTTCTTGGTCTTGGATGTTACCGTTAGTGTCCATGTGAAAGGCCAAATGGCCACCGGACACTTCTTTGTATATGTTCTTTAATAAAACATATAGTGGCCTGGTCAGTCACAGACTGTAAGTTCAATCGCATTTGTAAGACCTAAGAAGTCTGTCTTCGTGCTCCCTGTGTACTGTGTTTTCTGCGTATTCTACAACATCTGTGCGGAGTACTGTGTGTGGCATCAGGAGCTCGGTTTTCTACTCCGAGCATATCGTCGTGGAGCTCTCGAGAAGGAGAGTGCAGTGTGGTGCATCGCCATCGAAATACTTCACTGGTATCAGAGCAGTTTGAGGCAAAAAGCTTTGTTCCTTTTGTGCGAGTGAAGCGAGCACCCCCCCCCAGGCTTTCTCCAAGGCTTATGACTAAGGTGGTGACCAAGGCATAGACCTTGGCATACCTTGTCATCCGAGTCACCGAAGTCACCGTTGGCGCCGTTGGCTGCGTGTGAGGGAGGACCTCAATGATCAAGGAATATAGAGGTTCCCGGTACTTCCCGGGAGGTCACCCATCCCACTACTATTCCCCCCAGAGCTCGCTTAACCGTGGCAATCTCTTGCCACTAAGCTACACTCTTGTGGTGTTTGAAGAAGGGGAAAGACTAAGGTTGACATTACCTTGAACAAGTTTTGGTCCCTCAAAGCTTCATTTTTGCTTTTAAAGCCTATTTCTGAAGCAATTTTGTGGTGTTTTTGGAGCCATTTCGGAGTACTTTCGCACGTAGTTCTCTTCACACAGGTCCAAGAACATCAAGAAGAGTGTTCCTTGTACTTCTCAGACAATAAATATCAACCTTTGGGGCTGTATTTTCAGCCATACTTGTAAAACTACAGGTTTCTCGAGGGGTTTTTCAGTTTTGGTGGGAGCAGTCGCTGCAAATTTATGCAGGTTTTTAAAGCCTAAAACATCAGAGTTGACAGACACTTGCAGGTGTTATTGGCTAGCTTTTGGGCTGTGTATTCAGCCTTTTAGTGTCATTTTACTGCATATATTGAGAACATACACACCATGTACGCTTCTGTGGATATCGCTTGTGTACGTCCATGTGGGCATTGATATAGCGGTTACGTTCTTTGCATAAAGCCTTTTACGTTTGATAAAGAGGGTCGTGGTGAGGTTTTCTTAACTGGGAGACACCCAGATGTCGGGATCTCTTCGATGATGCAGGTGAAAGACTTACCCAGCCTCACCATAGGAGATGTATGATAGTTGTTCATAGGTGCTCGATAAGCCTAGTTGGCTTCTATTGGGTAACTGATTATATGCAGTGGAGTCAGTGATTCACTATGCAGGTAGACATGTCAGTACTTGCAGTTTTATGATACTTTGACACTGGTCATATGCTAATTTTGCAGAGGATACTCTGGCAAAATTTTTCCAGATTTTTGGTTTAGTCAACTATATAGTGGTCGATTTACTCCTTGATACACTTATTTGCTAGTGTTTGGACTCTTCTAGCTCCATTATCATTCTATTCAGTTCTCTACGATCATGGCATCAGAGGTCTCAGGCACATCCGGTGGATCAGGGTCTAGTGCTAGCGTTCCGAGGAGGAGCTATAACTTGCAGGGCAAAGACCATTTTGAGATCTGAAAATTTGATGGCACAAACTTTGCTCTATGGAAGAATCAGATTAAAGATGTGCTGATTCAAAGAAGACAATGGAAGCTAGTAAATGGGATTTCAAAGAAGCCTGCTGACATGGATGAAGATGATTGGGATGAGTTAGATGAAATGGCCAAGTCTACCATTCGCTTGCACCTAGCAGATAATGTTTACTTTACAGTATTAGACTGTGAAAGTGCAGAGGAGCTTTGGAAGAATTTATGCAATACATATGAAAAAGAGACGGCATCAAATAAAGTATATCTGATGAGAAAATTATACGACCTTCGTATGAAGGACACAGATAGTGTTGCTGCTCATCTAAATGAGTTTGATGCCATATTCTCCCAGTTACAGGCTCAGAAAATGGATATGGACAATGAAATGAAAGCAGTATTGCTGTTATGCACCCTGCCATCATCATGGGATACATTTTGCACAACTATTAGCAACAGTGCACCAGGTGGTAAACTCGTCTATGATGACATATGTGGAGCACTCTTGAGTGAGGAGATTCGTAGAAAATCTATGGTTGGCACTCAGAGTGGAGATGCATATAATGTTCGTGATTCTTACCAAGGAAAGAATCAACAACGTGGCAGGAGCAAGAACAAGGAAAAGAATGGTCAACGGAATAAGAGCAGAAGTAAATCAAGGAAGAGGGATATTGAATGCCATTATTATCATAAGAAAGGACACATGAAGAAAGACTGTTATGCATTAAAGAATGCTAAAGGTAAAGGACAGAATGTTGATGATTGAAGAAATTAATGCTATTTCTGATGATGCTGATGTGTTGACACTTGATAGTACTGTGCCATTTGAGGCACTTATGACTGATTCTCTTTCCCACACCTGGCTGCTAGATTCTGGTGCTTCTTTCCATGTGACACCACATAGAGAATGGTTCTCTAATTATGCAGCAAAGTCTCTTGGTACCGTGA
The DNA here is from genome assembly GCA_020310875.1 of Ceratopteris richardii. Taxonomy (NCBI): domain Eukaryota; kingdom Viridiplantae; phylum Streptophyta; class Polypodiopsida; order Polypodiales; family Pteridaceae; genus Ceratopteris; species Ceratopteris richardii. The sequence continues at coordinate 126,819,642 of CM035426.1, forward strand.
GACTTGGTGACTCTTACCAGTGTGATGTTGTGGGGATTGGAGATGTGGTTGTGCAGTTCATTGACGGTTCAAAATTTACTATGCATAATGTACGCCATGTACCTCAGTTATCACGCAGTTTGATGTCAGTTGGTCAACTTGATGACCTTGGTTACAAGGTGGTCTTCTATGCTCAGTCCTTTCGTATATCAAAGGGCAATATGGTTATTGCAAAAGGAAGGAAAGTTGGCTCACTTTACCCTTTATTTGTATCACAGAAAGAACACTTGTTAGTTGTTACTGAACAGCCTATGGCTTGTATTTGGCATGGTCGTTTGGGCCATATATCTCGTAGTGGAATGGAAAATCTTTCTCGTTCTGGCTACTTACCTGTGTTATCTTTCTCTGATTTTTCATTTTGTGAGCATTGTCAATATGGAAAGCAAACCAGAAATGTGCATAAAACGCACATTGACTCTTCAATTCAGCCTTTAGATCTTGTTCATACAGATAGTCCTATGCCCACTAGGTCCTTAGGTGGTTCTCTTTACTTTGTCACTTTCATAGATGATTCTACTAGAAAAGTATGGGTATATCCTATCAAATCGAAGGATGATGTATTCCCTACTTTCAGAAAATGGCTTGCTTCAGTTGAGACTGAAAAAGGAACTAAGCTTAAGGCTTTACGTTCAGATAATGGGGGTGAGTATACCTCACATGAATTCAGCCTTTTCTGTCAGTGTAGAGGGATTCGTAGAGAGTTTACAGCTCCTTATACCCAGTACAGAATGGTGTAGTTGAGAGGATGAATATAACTATTCAAGATAGAGTAGTCTCTATGTTGCATCATGCAAACCTCTCACAAGGTTTTTGGGCAGAAGCAGTATTGACTGCAGTTCATGTGATTAACCTTTCACCTAGTACTGCCAAAGGTCTGAAAGTGGCACAAGAGTTATGGACAGGGAAACCACCATATTATGATCATCTTCGAGTTTTTGGGTGTGAAGCATATGTTCATATACCCAAGAATCTTAGACAGAAGTTGGACCATAAGTCAAAGAAATGCATTTTTCTTGGATATGGTCGAGAAGGACAATTTGGATATCGCTTATGGGATCCTGAAACACGGTCAGTGATCAGAAGTAGTGATGTCATTTTTAATGAGTCTAAGATGCATAAACAGCCAATTAAGGAGGTTGAAGTGAGAAGAGTGGTGTTTGAGGATACTAGTCCTCCGGTTAGCATGCATAAAAATGCTGCATATAGGGATGTTCAAGAGAATGTCCATTCAGATCAGTCTGCACATGTTCCTGTTCAGCAACCATTGAGACGTTCTGCACGTGTCTCATATCCACCTGATAGATATGTTCCAGGTTTAGATTTTGTTATGCTAACAGATGCCAGTGAGCCCTCTTGCTACAAAGAGGCTATGCAGACAGAGGATCATGTCAAGTGGGAGCGTGCCATGAAGAGTGAGTTGGATTCTATTCACAAGAATGGTACTTGGGACTTAGTACCTTTGCCAAAGGGCAGGAAAGCTTTACCATGTAAATGGGTATATAAGCTCAAATTCACATAAGATAGTGCTTCTCCAAAATATAAAGCACGACTTGTTGCAAAGGGTTTTAAGCAACAACATGGTGTTGATTTTGAGGAAATCTTCTCTCCAGTGGTCAAGATGACTACTTTGCGCATGTTGCTTGGATTCGTTGCAATGGAGGACTTAGAGCTAGTCCAAATGGATGTGAAAACAGCTTTCTTGCATGGAGATCTTACAGATGAGATCTATATGGAACAACCAGAGGGTTATGTAGTTCCTGGCAAGGAAAGTCTAGTTTGTAAGCTCAAGAAGAGCTTGTATGGACTTAAATAGTCTCCTAGACAATGGTACCAAAAGTTTGATGCTTTTATGAAGTCCCAAGGCTATTCTCGGAGCAATGAGGATCATTGTCTCTACACAAAGAGATATTCTGATGGCAGCTTGATATGCTTGATACTTTACGTCGATGATATGTTGATTGCTGGGAAGTCCTCTTATGATTTGTCAATTCTCAAAAAGAAGTTGAGTCAGACATTTGATATGAAGGATTTGGGGGATGCCAAACATATTCTTGGCATGCGCATTACTCGTGATAGGAGTAAAAGATGCATATACTTGTCTCAAAGTGAGTACATATCCAAAGTACTTCATCGATTCAATATGCAGGGTGGAAAGGCATTGAGTACACCTTTACCCACATATGTGAAATTGAGCAAGGATGACTGCCCCAAATCAGATGAGGAAAAGGAATTCATGACCAAAATTCCTTATCAGTCTGCTGTTGGTAGTCTCATGTATGCTATGGTAGCTACGAGACCAGACATTGCATTTGCAGTGGGAGTTGTGAGCAGATATATGTCTAATCCTGGCAAGAAACATTGGGAAGCGGTCAAAATGATTTTGAGATATCTGAGTGGCACTAAGGACAAGTGTCTATGCTTAGGTAGAGGGAAAGCATCCATTATTGGTTACACAGATTCTGACTATGCTGGTTGTGTAGACAATCGTAAGTCTACATCAGGGTACATTTTTCATTTTGTTGGAGGTGCTATCTCTTGGAGATCTCGTCTTCAAGAATGTACAGTTGTTTCCACCACAGAAGCAGAGTATGTTGCAGCAAGTGAGGCATGTAAGGAAGCATTGTGGCTTTCTCGTCTTACTTGTGATATGGGTTTGCCTCAGCATGTACCTCACTTGCTCAGTGATAGTCAGAGTGCCATTGCTTTGGCTAAGAATCCGGTGTATCATGTAAAGACCAAGCACATTGAGGTGAGGTATCACTTCATTAGAGATTGCTTAGCCACTGAGAGCATTATTCTTGAGAAGGTTCACACTCGAGATAATGCTGCAGATGCTTTGACTAAAGCTCTACCACAGGATAGCTTTCGACACTGTTGTCACTTGATGGGGGTTACTTGATTCTTGATCTTACGCAGTCACTTGTATACTGTGTAACATGCCCATCAGGTGGGAGGTATAGTTTGTATACTTACACTCAGGTATTCTTTATCATTCTTTCTTTTTTCCCATGTTACTCTGGCCATATTGGCCTTTAGTGGGAGATTGTTACCGTTAGTGTCCATGTGAAAGGCCAAATGGCCACCGGACACTTCTTTGTATATGTTCTTTAATAAAACATATAGTGGGCTGGTCAGTCACAGACTGTAAGTTCAACCGCATTTGTAAGACCTAAGAAGTCTGTCTTCGTGCTCCCTGTGTACTGTGTTTTCTGCGTATTCTACAACATCTGTGCGGAGTACTGTGTGTGGCGTCAGGAGCTCGGTTTTCTACTCCGAGCATATCGTCGTGGAGCTCTCGAGAAGGAGAGTGCAGTGTGGTGCATCGCCATCGAAATACTTCACTGGATCACTTCTCCTTGTATCATCCACATGTGCCTTTCTTACTCCCAGAGTCTTCATAGAGGGTAATCCAAGTTCCTTATCAAGACTCTTTTGTGAACCGCTTGAATCTCCATCAACATCTTCAAAATTTGCACATGTTTTACTACCAACAGAAAGATTTTCTTTACCTTTCTTGGAGGTATTTGGTGAATTTGATGAAGTGAAATTTCCACGCAGTCTTCCACTCCATGGATTTGAGTTAGAACTATTGCTTGGTGATGAATCTAGTCCACTCAAAACTTGATATTCTACACTCGATTTTTCAGCATTTTCTTTGTCATTTGATTCAAGATTGAGCCCATCTTTGGCATCTGCATAGAAGCTTGACATTTCACCAAATACCATATCTCTTCTCACCTTCGCCTATCATGTGAGTGGTTTATAACATATAGATCCCTTTTTCTCAAGGGAATATCCAATGAAGACATACTTTTTTGCTTTTGGATCAAGCTTCGTCATCAATTCATCTCGAACATGTACATATGCAATACAGTAAAAAACTTTCAGATGTGATAAGTTTGGCTTTTTACCTATAAACTTTTCTTCAGGTATAACTTGATGTATAAGAGTAGTCGGAGTTCTGTTCATGATGTTTATAGCAGTATGCATAGCTTCTACCAAATAACAATGAGGCATATTCTTCTTAGCCATCAAGGCTTTTGCTATTTCTGTAATATGTCTGTTTTTGCTTTCAGTAATGCCATTCTATTGTGGTGTGTACCTTCATGAAAACTGACATCAAAATCCATGGCTTTTTAGAAAGTTGCAAAACTCATTTGACATATATTCACCTCCTCCATGAGACCTTAATGTTTGAATATACCTCCCTATCTGTTTTTCCACCATAGCTTTAAAATTTTGGAAGTGAGTAAACACCTTGCTCTTACCTTTCATGAAATATACCCACACTTATCTTGTATGGTCATCAATGAAAGTAACATAAAACCTGCAACCACCCATAGATGTGGTCTTTGCTGGACCCCAAACATCTATATGTACTATTTCTGGCACATTCTCACTAACATGCTTGACATGCGAAAGTGAGGCTCTTGACTTTTTACCAAATTTACATGCTACACATACCTTTTGCATTTCTACAACTTTGAAATTTGGTAGTCCATTGAAAATCTCCTTTGATTGCATTTTAGCCTTTACAGATTTCCATGTCCAATTTGTTTGTGCCAGATCTCTATATCAGCAATAACTCATGCACCTTTTGCAAACATTGCTACATTCATTTCAGGAATTTTCACATTTAAGGTGAACATCCTATCCAATTTATTTCCTTTGGCAATCAATCTTCCATCCTGTTTGTACTCTTCTACATATAGCCCATCATCATTGAACCTGACTTGTAATCCCTGGTCAACCATTTGTCCAATAGAAACTAGATTCTTTGTTATATTTGGAACATGCAGCACATCAGCAAGATGTTTTACTTTTCCATCCTCCATAGAAAGTGCAATGTTTCCTATATGCTTAATAGGGTGTGATGTGTCATCACCTGTTTAAACATAACCAGGAACTGGTAATTTATGCAAAGTTCTAAACCATTCCGCATGACTGTTCATGTGATTTGAAGCACCTGAATCAACATACCAAACATTATCATTTGATTTTGAAACACCAGCAGACATCGTATTCATCATGTGATGTTGAAGCATGAACAACTTCTCAGAGTCATCTGCACTTGTGGATGCATAGTTGTTTTGCTGCCTTCTCTTATTTTGATTCTTCAACCTACAATCACGTTCAAAGGTTCTAGGCTTACCACAATTGCAGCATCCTTTACTATCATTACCTGAATCATTTCTTTGGAAATTTCTGCGGCCTCTTTGGCTCACCGTGCCTCGAAAGTATCCTCATCCTCTTGCATGATTATATTGTTGACTTTGGTCTTGGTTACTATTTCCTCTTCCACTTTCAAAACCTTTACCTTTGCCGCTTCCTCTGCCAGAGTGGAATACATGCTCAGAACTAGATTTTCCTTGGGAGTTTGAATCCTCACCAATATTCTTTTCTTCAATAATTAGCATGAATATGAGATCAGCAAAATTCAAAATATTTTCCCTAGACTGTATAGAAGTTTTGAACTACTTATATGGAGCTGCTAAACCACGGAGGCACACTTCCACCTTATCATTATCATCTACATTCATGCCAATAGATGCAAGTGACTCACATATGCTTTTAGTTTTAAAGGTGTAGTGACTTACCGACATGCTCTTCTTTTCCAATGTATGCAGCTGGTTTGTATTGGTCTCATACAATGTGACCAAATTGTTCCAAGCCTCTTTCGGAGTCTTGGTATCCTGTATATGCTCAATCATGCTATCCTCTATGCTAACACATAACCAATACATTACCTTTTATGCTCCTTGATTCCATTCCTCATATGCTCTCAACTCATTTGGAATCCGATTCCTCTCTGGTAAAGGTGGAGCATTTTCATTCTCTCCTTCAATGTACTTCTAGTAGCCTTTTCCCATTAGGAAATTTATCATTCTGAATCTCCAAGCATGGAAATTGTTCTTGTCCAGCTTTATCACTCATAAGTTGACTCATTCCATCTGCATTTGCCATTTTTGTAGCAATTCACAACACTGCAAAACACTACAAGCAACACTTCTGCTTGAACACTATCGCACTATGACCTGAGAGTTTGATATCAAGAAAACACGATTTTCATGTATCAACAGTACACAGAATCGCTTGAAATTTTGGATCTCGGATATATGAGTGCTATCGAATAGGATGCAAGTTACAGTTTGGCAAACTGACTTGGTTTTTTAATGGGCCCCATCTTGGGGGTTTGAAATGGAGTTTGAGATGGCTCCAAAACTTTGATCTGACAAAAAATGAGTGACCCTAAAGGGATAAGTCGCGAAAATATTTTCCATACCACCCAATTTTATATTCACATTGGCGTGTGAGTGATACTTATCCTAAAGTACAAACATATCTTTATAGACTACCTTCTCACATAAATCCTTTGTAAGATTTTTTATGGCATTAGCTCTAACTTGATTTTCTAAGTTTTGATTCCTTCCCATAGTCATTTCATGATCTCAAGCTTTGCCTTGGAAACTCAAAAACCTTTGGATGGAGCATCCGTCATTATTTTCTAGAGTTTTCAAAAAGAAAACCAATTAGAAATCCAAGTACTTGAATTCCTCAAATTCAAGTCCTATTGTTATACTCAACCAATTTGCAGAGATAAGACCTTTTCACTTCTTATCTCTAGATTCTTTTCTTATTGAATCATTTAGTAGCTACCCTAGGGACTTTACAAGAATCTCTCTACTGCTTAACTCTAAGCATCCGCTCATGCTTTTAAATTTCACCTTTAATAGATCCCTTTAAAGAAAGGTAAACATTATGTTTGGCCTTCCACAACTTAACTACTATCATCGTGGTTCCATATTACATACTTGGAATAGCTAACTCTTTTTACACTTTCCTTTGGATAAGTGGAACTTGCACATATTATAGTTATCTTTGTGGTTTACAAATACCTTTAGGGATCCCAAATTTTCTAAAATTTAGCATATTTTCTAAACTTTGGCTAAATATCTATATCCTAAAGATGTTTACTTTCCCTTTACTAACCATCGGTTACGCTTAATGATTCTATCCCTTTTCTAGAAAAATATACTTGAAAAGAAATTGAAGCTTCCATCATGTGGTAGCTTCGACTTTTAGAATATCTTTCAAAAGGACATCTTCATGTACTTGTCCTAACATATTTATGAACTTATTCTTGTTTTGGGAAAAGTTCATGGATTGACGGAGATCCGTCTCTTGGAACTTATTGTATTTCCAAAAAAATTAAGTTCACCTTGACTATGGTAGGAAAATGGGGTGATTCATGAAATAGAATACTAGACTATTTCATTTAATTTCTTATTTTTAGGAACTATCTCATTTTCTAAAGATCAATTGTCTAGGTTTAATCTAGAAATTTCAAAATTTTTAGATGAAATCACAAAGTTACTCTCTAACTCTTTTAAGAGGAATAGGTCTTTCAAAGTTTCCATATTTTTCTTGGCGCTTTACATTGATATTATAGATGAAATCATGGAACCTAACATCCATCTATTGAACTTTCAGAGTCCAAATTATGTTAGGTTCACTCACTCTTCATTGATTTCCATCACTCCTATGGATGGAATCAAGTGAGATGTTTCATTTCAAAGTGCTCATGGAACTGTGGAAACTTTCTTAAGTTATCATCCTACTTGGATGCAAGAGAAATACACAAGAAAGTATAAAATATCACTTTTAACTTCTTTTATGATGCTCTAAGTATCTCTTGCACTTAGAGTCATCATAAATTTTATATGTTTGCAAGTAGTGATGTACTCTTGCCGATCAACATGGCAATAAAACTTAATGCTTGAATTTCTCCTTGTGCCTACTTTTACTAAGAAATACATCTAGTAGCTACTTGAGTTGGAAGTTGTAGCTAGCATGAATTTGTGTAGTTTCTCTAGACCAAATTTCTTCTTCAAAGGATATATATTTAGGGAGTCTTAGTCTAAGAGTGAAGTTTAGTTCTTCAGCATACTTGTGTGGACAGGTAGTTCATCTTTGTCAGTTGCATTCCCTAATCAAAACTTGTCCAAATTAAGTTATTTATAGCTTGTTAGAAATCTCTCTTTGTCTATGTTGATTGGCTAAAGGCACAAGTCCATTTGAGTTTTGTATTGAGAACAGAAAGCTATTTAAGGTGTAGCTATTTTTCCAAGTGTTAGACATACAAAGGTTCACTACACATTTTCGTTGTGCATAGGAGAACTCATTCTCCACAGCTGGTATCAGAGCTTTCATTTCAAAGTGCTCATGGAACATTGGAAACTTTCTGAAGTAATCATCCAACTTGGATGCAAGAGAAATACACAAGAAAGTGTAAAATCTCACTTTTAACTTCTTTTATGATTGCTCTAAGTATCTCTTGGACTTAGAGTCATCATAAATTTTGTTGATATACTTAGGTAGTGATGTGTGTGAACACTCTAGGACCGCTGGGGCACTTTTTTCCCTCTTTAGGAGTTTTTTTTCCCCTGGCTTGTATATATGCCTATTGCCCTAATGGGTTACTTATCTTTGTACATTCTAGTGGTAATTCATTCAATATTGTGTGTTGTGCTCCAAGCTTCTTCTTCTTCCTTGTGTTGTTTGTGTGCTTCCGTAGACGTCTAACTCCAACAATTGGTATTAGAGCATGTCATCGCTTCATCTAGGGCTTGACACCCCTCCGACCACACTCTCAGAGTTGCAAGAAATTTGGTATGTATACTCAGGGTGTTTCAAAGATCAAAATAGCTTCGCTATGTTGTGTCAAAATCGCGATCTACGCTCGTTTCGGTCTCCAAACGCACTATCACAACGATTGTGCACGCTATTTTATCTTTTTGTGCCAAAGATATATACCAGTTTCAATTCGCCAGTATAAGCGTCTCGAAGTATGCTACAGGTCTAGCAGAATTTGTCTAGGCAGTTCTATCCAAATTTTTCAGATACAATCAATTTTTTGCATCAAGGTATTTTAGTCACTGGCCATTGCTGAAAGCAGTGATGTATTCTGTATCTTGGCTGTTGATGATTAGTTGGATGGTACCAACTACCTGTTATGGGCTTATATGATGTGACATGTATTGGTTGCAAAAGGACTGTGGAACATTATGAAGGGTGTTGAAAAACGTCATATCACACCTACTACTCTTACAACTGTAGGTACTAAAGGTGATGTAGAAGGTGTTGAAGATGATGATATTCTGCATATTTCTATTCGTGCTGACGTTTCTACTGCACCTACTGTAGAGCAAATTCGTTGGGATGGCAGAGATTCCTAGGTATCTGCATTGATAGCTTTCTCTATCATACGTGCCATTATTCCTCCCATTCGCTCTTGCAGAATAGCTAAGAATGCTTGGGATAAACTTACCACATTGTACTAAGCTAGGAATGAGGCTCGGGTTGCTTACCTCCAAAAACAATTGGAGAGTGAGCACATGAATGAAGGTGATTCTATGGACATTTTTCTAACAAAGCTCAAAGACTTGAAGGAGTAGTTGATTTCTGCTGATGAGGTTATACTGGATAGCTCACTTGTGCAAAACGTTCTAAATGGTCTTCCTGATTCATATCAGAGTTTTGCTTCTACTCTTCGGTTGATGATGAAAGGCAATCCAAATGCCTTGTCATTTGAGGAGTTAGTCTCTGTTCTATTGCAAGAAGATCAGACAAGGAAGAACAAGTCCATTATGTGTGTTGCAGATCAAGCTTTCTTGGCTAGTCAGAAGGGCAAACGAAAATGGAGCTCTTCAACTAGTAAGCAGAAATATGCAAATGCTGCACATTCGAAGAAGTAAGATAAAGATGAGAAGAAATGAGAAATGCAAAAATTGTTTTGCAAGTACTATAAAGGGAATGATCATATCATAAAGAACTGTCCAAAACTGGTTGCAAAAGAGCCAAAGAAAAAGGAGGCTGGAATAGTTGTTGCAGAGGCCTCTACACCATAAAACAGAGTCTGCTAATCTTGTGTAGGAAGAAGAATGGGCGTTTACTATTGTTTGCAATTTTGACCCATCTTCTCATGAGCATTGCATGTCTATAGTAGACTTAGATGTTTGGTACTTTGATAGTGGGGCGACCAAACACATTACCTTGTAGCGCAGTTTCTTCTCTTCACTCGAGCCTATGTCTACAAGGACTACTGCTGATGGTAGTTCTTTCACTTTATCAGATGCTTTGTTTGTGCCAAGGATGAGGAAAAATCTGTTATCAGTTTCTACATTAGCCAAGATTGGCTTGGTTGTGAGATTTGTTGATGATAGGTGTACAATTCATGATCTGTCAAATGGCGACATGATTATTGCTTTTGGCATTTTATGTTGTGGGCTGTATAAGCTCATAGACTATGAAAGATCTATGAATGATTCGGCATGTGCAGTACATGATTCTCAGGCTATGTCAGATGCAAAGCTTTGGCATGCACGCTTTGGTCATCTGAATTTCACTAGTTTGCTACGCCTGTAGAAATTTGAAATGGTGTCCTCTTTGCCCAAACTTGAGGCACTAGCAAAACATGTTTGTGAAGGCTGTATTTTGGGAAAAATGCAGCGTTCCTCATTTCCAAAAGATGGTTGCATTCGGGCTACTCAGAAATTGCAGCTTGTACATAGTGATGTATGTGGTCCAATGCAGACTCCTTCTTTTGGAAATTATCTTTATTTCGTGACTTTCATTGATGATGTTTCCAGGCATGCATGGGTATATCCATTGAAAGCAAATTCCGAAGTGTTCATGTGCTTCAAACAGTTCTTGGCTTTGGCTGAAAATCTATTAGCATGTAAAATGAGCACCCTCTATTTTGATCGAGGGGGGGAATATATGTCTTCTGATTTTAATGCATTTCTGGCTGAACGTGGAATAAATGACCAATTTACAGTGCCACATACACCTCAACAAAATGGAGTTGCTGAATGGAAGAATAGGTCACTCATGGAGATGGTGGGGTGTATGGTCAAGAGTAAGGCTTTACCACATAGTTTCTGGCTCGAGGCTATCATGTGTGTAGCATATGTACTTAAAAGGTGTCCCACTAAAGCACTGCACTCTATCACCCCATATGAGGCTTGGCATGATCGCAAGCCATCTGTTGCTCATCTCCGTGTTTTTGGTTGTTTGGCATATGCATTAGTGCCTGAACAACATCATAGAAAATTGGATGATAAAGCAATAAAATGTATTTTTGTTGGGTATAGTTCTAAAAGTAAAGGCTATCGTCTGTATCATCCAAAAACTAAATGCATTGTGGTTAGCCGTGATGTTGTTCTTGTGGAAAATTGTATTCAGCCATTGCTTTCATGTACTAAGGAGACATCTGTTAGCATGAAAGACATGTATGATACTTTTCTACCTCTTTTTACAGGGGGACAGTCTAGTGTTGGTTCTAATGAGCTAACTTCTCTGCCTTTGTAGGTTTCATGTGATGATGCAGGTCATTCCATTTGTGATGCAGATTTACATGATGTACTTGATGAGAGAGCTGATATTGAGTAGGCAAAACTATGCCAAAATGGTTGGTGTAGACTTTGTGTGATAGCAAATTAGATGCACCTCTATCATATCATACTCATTCAAGCTCTGATAGTGTCTCTTTTGCATCAGATTGCTATGCTATGGCTGCATCTAGTCTCTGTGATGAGAATGAGCCTATTTAGTTTGATGAAGCAAAAATTCAGAAAATTGGATGGTTGTTATGCAATCTGAATATGATGCTATAATGAAGAATGGTTCTTGGTCTTTATGTGACTTGCCTCCTGGCAAGAAGGCCATTGGGACTAAGTGGGTATACAAGCTTGTTGAGCCCATAAAAGTCATGTTGGTCAAAGTCAATTGCAGTCAAAGTCAAGGTCAAAGTCAACTAGTCAAAGTCAACAAGGTCAAGGTCAAAGTCAACAGGTGCAAAGTCAAAGTGCTAAAGTGCAGGTGTCAAAGTGCACAGGTAGTGCACAATTAATTGTCCACAAAGGGTAAATTGGAGAAAGTGGGTTGCAGGTTGCAGAGGTATTTTCTCTAATTTCCCTAAGGTTCAAAGTGTGTTTTAAAGTATTTTTGGAAGGTTCAGGTGAACCCCCCCTTAGGTGCAAAAGTGAGGACCTAAAAGAAAATGTGAAGGTATGTGAAGCTGCAACGTACGCATAGGTGAAAGTATGGCCCCCCCATTCAAATTTTGGGTTTTTGTCTAAAGTCACTACAGGACAAAACAGTGAGTCCTTGGCTGCCACTTGGTAAGACAATCTTGGGACATCAAAGTGAGCACCAAGATACCATTGCAGTTAGGAGCGTACGTGATCGACACACTCAAATCAAGGCAAGGGCCATTCTTGGACCAATCTTAGAGTAAGCAAGAGAGCATAGTCTAAGAAAGCAAGAGAGAGAAGTGCAAGAGTCACCAGTGTGCGACGCAGAGAAGTGGAAGTGCAAGGTGCATGGGGAGTGACTAAGGATTTTGTGCAGAGAGTGCTAAGCTAGTGTTGGAAGCAGTCAGAGGCACAGTCAGAGGCACAGACGACATGGAAGCATGTAAAGACGGAGCAGGGAGCCAGTGGGATCATTTTTTCAAACAATTATGTTTTTATTACCTCTTCAAACATCCAACAGTGATTTTCATCACTCTTGTAACATATGTAATATAGACAAAACCCCATTTTGTAATTCATAGCTCCATTTTGTGCAAGCCGAGGAGTCCTCGAGCTTGAGGAGCTTAGGTAGAATGCTCGTACCAAATTTCATTATTTTTAGACATCGTTTACCCTTCCAAATAGCCTCTAGGACCTATTTTTTAACTAGGCCGGTCACTAGATGTGAAACCGGTCAAAACTAGTCTAGAAACTATAAAAAGAGCTAGAGAGCTCATTTTTGAGGTTGGTTCATGTTGGCTAGTGTGAGCTTAGAGCTAGTTTGAGCTTGTAAGAGTATTCTTGAGTAATAGAGCTAATTTCCCACCTTCCATTGTGTCTTGCTTGTCTCTTCATTGTGTGTGTGTATATGTGTGTGCATTTTTGTGCTTCTCACCTTCACTCTCACATCATCTCTCATTCACGATCTTCATATCACTCCTACCTCTTCCGCGGATTGACATTAAGGAGGTGAAGCTTCTTAACGTGGTTCTCACCATTGTGCTAGAGCAACACCAAATTTGGCGCCGTTGCCGGGGATCGAGTCTAGGACGAATGTGTGATGGTAAGAGTATAGCAAGAAGTGGCATTGGAAGGTAAAAATTTCAGTTTTTGTTGTTGTTTTTACTTAGTTTTTAGTGTTTTTCACCTTCCCCATACCCATCTTCATCATCGCATCATCATCTTCATTTCCAAAAAAAAAATCAGAAAATTCACCATATCCACCCATTCACCTCATTTCCCCTCATTTGTGCATGCGAGAGAGCGAGAGAGAACTTTTGTGCTTGTGTGTGCTTGTGTTTTCTTGAGTTCTCTTGCAGGTACAGAGCTCCAGTGCATACGGAAAGCTTGGAAAAGGTAAAATTTCACTCTCTGTCAAAGATCTGCCGAGTGTGGCGGACCATCGCGATGGTCTGCAACCTTCGGAATTTTTGGTAGGCGACCACACCACGAGGTAGGCGACCCTTGCGCTTGCACGAATCCACAGGCGCATCTCAAAAATCATCAGTTTGGTGGACCATCGCGATTGGCTCAGACCATCGCGATTGTGTCGCACCATCGCGATAGGCTCACGCCATCGCGACGGCTCGGCCGGACCATCGCGACGGTCCCGGACCATCGCGACGGTTCACTTGGACCATCGCGATTGTTTAGCTGACCCCGGACCATCGCGATTGGCTCACGCCATCGCCACGACGGTGCCACGTGTCAAGATAGACCATCGCGACGGTTCGTTTTTCGGACCATCGCGACAGCCCAAAATCGGACCATCGCGACAGCCCAAAATCGGACCATCGCGATTGGCTCACGCCATCGCACTTGTGACCATCGCGACGGTTCACTTCGGACCATCGCGATTGTCCACCTTTGACCGTTGACCGCGCCATCGCGATTGTCCGCCTGATCACGCCATCGCGACGGTTCATTTTTTGGGCCATCGCGACGGTCCATTTCCACGCCATCGTGATCGTTCACTTCGGGCCATCGCGACGGTTCGACCTCATGCCATCACGACGGTTCGACCTCACGCCATCGCGATCGTTCACTTCGGGCCATCACGATGGTTCACTTTTTCGTGCCATCGCGATTGTCCAAACTCCACGCCATCGCGACGGTTCACTTGGACCATCGCGACGGTCCCAGACCATCGCGATTGTGCACCCCCATCGCAAATTTTGGGCTCCAATTTTTGACCAATTTTGGGGGTATTTTTGAGAAATGTTTGGACCATTAGACTCATAGGAGACCCCTTAGCTCATATTTGAAGGAAAACCTGATTGTCAGTTTTTACCCCCAGGGCCTGAACGCGTATAACTTTTTCATCCGAAGTCCGTTTTTTGAGCTTAATAGCTCGTTAGAAAGCTCGTGACGAGTACTACGTAACCTCAACTGTTTTTTTCATAAAGAATAGATCTATTTTTGGATAAGCTATTTTGAGGTTCACCCAGTTTGGGGACTAGGAAGCCAGGGGGCACACATTGAAAATTTGGGCAAAAAGGGAAGGGACTTAAAAGGTGTATATACTCAAGTGTTTGATCATCTTGTGAATTGGTCTAATATTGGAATTTTCCAAGTCTAGCAAAGGCAATCAAAGGCAAGCAAGTAAGGCAGTGAAGACAGTAAAGCTTGGGAAGCGTGGCTTCTTGGGCAACAGAGCATCCGAGCAACCAGAAAAGCTGACTCGAGGTTGGAAGATTACTCAACCCCCTCAGTCAATTCTTAGATTAGGCTAAACGGTAGTGTTGTGGATTTAAGTCGATAGGAACGCCTCAAGTTCAAGATACTTAATTCTTTCAAGTTTAAGACTACAAGTAAAGGTGTGTGTGACGAAAACCTAAAGGAAAGAACCTAAGTCTGACGGAACGAGAACTCAAAACTATAACGGAAAGTCGAATTCCTGACGCATGCATTAAGACAAGAATCCAAAGAAAATTAAAAAGAATCAAGAAAGTAATAACAAAGAACCATTGACGGTCTAAGTGTGTGACTGAGTGTGCAAGGAAGAAAATTAATGAACCTTAGATCAGGGAGACACATAGGTAAGTCGGACCGACGAAGCCTTAGATCATCAGAGGCTAGTGTAAGAACTACTGCTCGATCGTGGGCTCAGCAATTGAATAGTAATTACCCCTACGAGAGCTCAAAGACTAGCGAATCAGAAATGGCATTTAGCGCAGACAGACCAGAAGGAGGGTCTCATGTAGCATACCTAGAAAAACCAGAAGGACCCTATAGAACGCAACTAGAGTTTCTCCGAACCAACCGACTAGGTGCTCGCATCTATGAGGATGGTTTGCAAAGGCAAGTGGTGCAACTGCACAACCCTGATCAACCCATTGGATTGGAAAGACCAGTGGTGAAATTTGAGAGAGACGCTTACATAGACAAAGAAGGAACCATGTACGTTCTAAGTACGCAGCCAAACGATACTAATGAGTTTGGCACAATTCAATTAGAGACGGAAGCGAAATTTCAAGGAAAAGAACCGTTAGAAGAACCTAGAACACCGAGAGGGAAATCCGTGTTAACAAGAGTACTCATCCCAGAATGGATCCCTCAAGATAACAGGAGCACCGAGTTGTTTGTAAATAAAGAGACAGATGAAGTCTTTTGGAGGTACAGAAAGGAACACCCTGGTGAGATAGGCATCATTACAATCTATGAATTCAAGGACCCAGATACACCTGGAAAGGTTGTATACCTGGATGAGACTTCAGAAAGAGTCTTCGTGGTGCCTGAACGCGCTAAAAACACATACACATGGAGAGGTGAATTGATATTCCCTCCATCTAGAACGAACATAAATACAAGTCAACAAGGGGCAGGAACATCCTCAGCCCATGGAAATCAAAGAGAAGGAAATAACGAGAGACCGGAAGTAAGCTTCACTCACCCCATAGGGAGAGATAGAACAACCACGAACACTAATAGAGCGGAGAGACAAAGAGATCATGGAATACTAGGTGGTAGAGATGATTTCCCTCTACCTAGACCACGCGAACACGCAAGAGTATTGAGACCCACACAGTTAGTAAAATCAATGAAGAATTACTTTGATGGGACAGGAGATCCCTATGACCATGTCGCAGAATTCAAGCAAGTACTAAGAGCAGAACAAGTCGAGGACATGTTCACGCAATACAACGCATTTGGGCTAACGTTAAAAAATACCGCTTTAACTTGGTTCCAACCATTGCAACAAAGGCAATTTAGAGACATCCATCACTTTTTAGAGTCATTCATCACTGAATTCTCTAAAAGTGGGATTAGACATGACACGTCTTCGTTGATTCATAGCTTTAAACAAACCCCTCAGGAAACAGCAAGCAGGACGTAGGTTCAGACAATATGTCGAACGATGTCCAATGCAAGAGCTACCCTCACAAGCCAAACAAGTATCACTGTTCCTAGATGGCTTGTTGAGCGCTAAACTACGCTCCTATGTGTACCTAAAGGAACCCAGAACGCTAGAGGAGTGTGTAAGAATATGTATAGACATCGAGGACAACCTAGGAGAGGAATTAGAACTCTCAAAGGTCTATAAGGACTCAGATTGTTCTTCTCTAGCATCCACAAAATTGTCTAATTCGATAGAGGACCTAGCAGAAAAAGTGGCCCAAAAACTAGGAGTTTCTAGTAAACAGGTGCCCAAGCTACCAACTAATGTACGTTGTTACACTTGTGGTGGAAATCATTTGGCAAACGCGTGCCCCAATGCACCTCAACCTCAAGCCAACCCTAGTGGCCAATATTGTACAATTGAGAGAAGATACACGAATCATACGGCTCAGGACTGCCCATACAACAAACAAACCGTGAGACAGAACTACCCGCAAACATACCAGCAGCCAGGTAGGTATCAAGGCCAATACAATGCTCAGCCTTATTACTATAGGCCTCCCCAGAACTACCCATATCAGGCTCAACAGAGACCTCAACCCGTCTTAGCTCAGCAGCTACCCCCACCAGCGAATGTCATCTCAGTCAAATACGCTGCTGCGGAAGAGAACCTAAGTAGGGCCTTAGTGCCTTCTTCACCCTTGATCACAGAAAGTGACCCGAACTCAAACAATTTTGACTCTACTCATGTAACTAGTCCACCCGCTTATTACACGGAGTCACCAGAACATGTGGAGACATATCATTATGATAGTCCTCCAATGGAACCTAGTTGGGAGCCAGACTATACTAATGTGATGTACACAAACCCAAACCCACGGCCCCAATTGAGACAACAGAGACCACAGGGCCCAAGAGGACCATGCTTTAGGTGCCAAGGAGATCACTTCATAAAGGATTGTCCACATCCCCCAATAGCAAGGCAATCACAGTACTATAACATACAAGGCTTTTGTGCCGACTGTGGCAAAGAGCACATAATCAAAGATTGTCCTAAGAACCCAGTTAACACTTCAAATGTGACACCGATCAACGTGATAGGTATTGTAAACACCGCAGATGGATCCAACCCTACATACGTGCCTATCCAAGCGATAACCAGAGCCCAGGCGCTCTTACAAAACCAACAACTTAATCAAGAGAAAGTAGCCGGAACTAGTGAAGTTGCAGAATCGAGTAGTAAAAAGACGAAATCTTGGAAAGATTCCAGAGAAAGAATAAAGAGAAAGTGGAGTAAAAAGATAACGGAGTTGGAAGGAAGTCTAAAAGAGTCGAGAGCCAAAATACAAGAATTGACTTCACAAGAATTGAATCAAGAAGACCCAGCTCAAAAATCAGGATCAGTTTTAGCGGAACCCATACCCGAAGATCTAGACATGATGTTTCGTGCATATCAGGCTAGAATAAAAGAGGGACCTCAAGTCACGGAAATGAGTAAAAACTACCCTCGAGCTGATCTAGAAATTGAGAGAACTAAACTTTGCATGAAGATGGTAGAGTTAGCACAAGCTTTGTTCGAAGCCTCTAGATATCTTAATTGGAATAACATGGCAAAACCGGAACTACACTTTCAAGGACTAATGGAGAGGCTAGAACACTTGATAGAAAGCAAAGAGAAAAAGGATCAGCATAGGAACCCTATTGTCACAGAGACACAGGAAAGGAATGCACCATCCCTGTCTCAAGTACCCAATACAGAAAGTCAAGACAACTTGTCTTCCATACATAGGTACTCACATGAATTTTTGAGAGAAATACAAGAAGAGAAATGGAGAAAAGAACAAGGAACTCATCCTCCTATTCAAGAAATAGACGACTTGCAGGAACAATTTCCCCAAGACATCCCCTCTATATATGATGATGTAGAGGTGGAGCAACTGAGTGAACCTACAGGATTTGAATCTAATTCTTTACAAGAATTACCTCAGTTCACAGGACCTTGGGAAGCAAAGTCTATTAGTATGAGAGCACCCACGATAATAGTGAGGAATGAAGAATCAGTGATCCCTAGGAACACGGAAGTGATCAAGAATACGAAAGTACAGTGTAATCTCACTCTGGAGGAATTGTTAAAGGTAAAACCAGAATTGTGGAAGCATGTAGCAAATCAATTCCCTGAGCTAGCTACCACACCCTCTCAGATAGGATCACATAAGAAGGTACCAGAGATACCCGTGGAAAAGATTGGAGACGTAAGCGAAGGAGAGGAAGGTAACACGTATCTTCCAATAACCCATCAGGGCTACACCACGAAAGCCATCTTAGATTCAGGAGCCGGAGTAGCCATCGCTACCACCGCTTTATGGAAACGTTGGGGTAAGCCAGCACTCAGACCCACCAGGATGAAACTACAAATGGCTGATGGACACATAGAAAAACCATTAGGCTTACTAGAAGGCATATCTCTCACCACTTGTGGTGTAGAATTTGAGCATACTTTCGCCATTTGTGACTTTGCAAAAAATCGTGCTTATGAGATGATATTGGGGCGACCATTCATGCGTCAGTTGCAAATTGTACAGGATTGGGGAACTAATTCTTTGTACTTGCAACATTTAGGAGTGACTACCAAAGTCGATCTTAAAGACTATTCACATAGAGATGTACCCCCAATACAATGGAATACCATCCATAAAACACCAGTAGAGACGGAATCCGTGCACTCATTAGAATCAGATCCTTCTTGGTTGCATGAGGATACCCATCTATGGATGTGTAAAGTAGCCAAACAAGAGGAAGAACGATTAGAAGCAAGGACCTTAGGTGCAGAACAACATCCACGAACCCTTCAAGATCCAGCATATGCACCTGTAGTATTCCCAGACGAAGAGTTTGAACCCCATGGTTGGGCAGAAATACTAGCAACCATGGATGTAGCCATCAATGAAGAACAATGGACACCCCACTGTGACGAGGATGGCTATGACATTTCAGTTTTTACGATAGAGCCAATCCTGTGCGATGCAATTTTAGAAGAGTGTGAACCTAACACCGATGCATTTGAGGATGCAAGCGATTTTGATTTAAAATCAATTATCATGGACCCGCCCTTTGCATCAGAAGAAGAATATTTCTACGAAGTAGAGACTCACACTCAGAGACACGAGGAAATTACGAATGAGGTGAGGTTAGCCACGGAAGTGACTAACAAAAGTGAAGGGAAGAAAAGAAAGAAGAAAGACACCATGACAGAAAAAGAAGAATCTTTATTTGAAGTACCCGAGAATTTCAAGAAATACGAAATCGAAGATAGAAGAATCATGGTACGAATGCCTAATAGAAAAGCGAATGATGGACAAGTATGTGATAACCGAGAGAAAACCAAGAAAGTAATAGTTGCCATAGAAGGAGAAGAAGAAAAATGCACATACATAGGGCATGATTTGACGAAGGAAGAAGAAGAAGAGTTAGTTGCCCTATTGCGCGAATATAGAGATGTTTTTGCTTGGAGTTACAAAGATTTGAAAGGAGTAGATCCAGATATATGTTCTCATAGAATCCCTATGACTCCAGATGCAAAACCGACAAAACAGAAACCGTACACGTATAATGATAACTACGCTGCGAAGATTAAAGAGGAGATAGATCGCTTGATAGAAGCAGGATTCATTTACGAAATTGAGCATACCAAATGGGTATCCCCCATTGTGGTTGTGCCCAAGAAGAATGGAAAATTGCGTGTGTGTATTAACCTTAAAAAAGTTAATGCCGCCACGATTAGAGATAGTTATCCTCTTCCTATCACAGAACACCTATTGGAAAGAGTTGCGGGCAAGGAAGTTTACAGCTTTCTTGATGGATTCTCAGGCTATAACCAAGTAGCCATTGCTCCAGAAGATCAACACAAGACGGCTTTTGCCACTGAATGGGGCATATTTGCATTTCGTGTAATGCCATTTGGCTTAACAAATGCACCCGCCACTTTCCAGCGACTCATGTGTCATGTTTTTAAGGAATTCTTACGCAAGAGCTTGGAAGTTTATGTCGATGACTTATGTGCTCATTCAAATGTAAGACAGACACATATTCTAGAGTTAAGACAAATATTTGACAAATGTCGAGAATATCAGGTTTGTTTGAACCCAGAAAAATGCGTTTTCATGGTCAGACAAGGCAAAATTCTAGGACACATTGTGTCAAAAAATGGAATCTCTACGGATGAGGAAAAGGTGAAGGTAATTGCGGATCTATCCAGACCTACTAATGTGAAAGAGGTACAGGCATTTATGGGCCATTGCGGTTATTATAGGAGATTCATACACATGTATGCAATCATAGCCAAACCTCTGTACTCTCTTTTGACCAATTTTGAGTGGACAGATGAATGTGAAAATTCATTCAATGAACTTAAACGACGCTTGTGCTCAGCACCTATATTGACTACCCCTGATTGGAGTAAGCCATTCCATGTACATGTGGATGCATCCAATTATGCCATAGGATGTGTGTTAGCACAACCCACGAATGAAGGTAATATAGATCTCCCCATAGCTTACGCGAGCAGACAATTGAACGCAGCAGAAAGAAATTACACCACGACGGAACGAGAAGGATTAGGGATGATCTACGCAGTAAAGAAGTTTAGGCACTACTTGTTGGCCAAAAAATTCAAGTTCTTTACAGATCATCAAGCCCTATTATACTTAGTCAACAAACCATGTAACACAGGACGACTGATACGTTGGTTTCTATTACTCATGGAGTATGATTTTGAAGTAGTAGTCAGGAAAGGAAAGACACATCTTAGAGCTGACCACCTTTCAAGATTAACCTCAGGAGAAGCTCCTCAAGGAG
Organism: Ceratopteris richardii; assembly: GCA_020310875.1. Lineage (NCBI taxonomy): Eukaryota > Viridiplantae > Streptophyta > Polypodiopsida > Polypodiales > Pteridaceae > Ceratopteris > Ceratopteris richardii. The sequence goes on from CM035426.1 coordinate 126,840,947, forward strand.
TAGCGGATGAATTACCAGATGCATACTTGTTTAACCTTGAGATAGCACCAGACTGGGCTAAACCTATAGTCCCTATTCTGACATACGGACCCAAGAATCCTAGGATAAAGATCAAAGAAAGAGAGATTACCAAGTCTCAGAAATATCAAATAATGGCAGGAAGCATATATAAACAGGATAATCAAAAGATTCTTGCTTGTTGTGTAGATGAATCAGAACATGCGAATTGGTTGCAATTAGCACACATAGGTGCACTAAAGCAACATCATTCAAAACATCGAACATTACAGACTCTGCAGAGATTGGGAGTATATTGGCCTACGATGGAAGCAGATGCCTACAAGTTGTGTAAAGAATGTCAGGTGTGTTGTGAAAGACCACCAGTAGAGCATGCTACATTATATCATGTGTCTCTCACACCAGACTGGATTGAACCTTTAGTGACATACTTGAGGACGAACACATTCCCTCAAGGCATGACCTTAGCTCGACAACGCAGTCTAGAGCAGGAAGCTCAAGACTATTCACTTATTGGCGATAATCTATACAAAAGAGGACGAGATGGATATCTAAGACAATGTGTTCATGAGAGCGATTATCTGAGCATACTAGAGACTGCACACCAAGGTGTTGCAGGAGGTCATTTTGGACCCGATAGGATAATCAAAGCCATCCTCTTTTCAGGATTATGGTGGCCCACTCTTCACATGGATGCACATACCTATGTAAAGAGATGTGATGTGTGCCAAAGAACTCAGTTTCCTACTCGCAGAGATGAAATGCCATTGAAACCCATGATGGGCGGACGTGCATTTTCAAAGTGGGGTATAGACTTTGTAGGACCCATTAACCCCCCTGCAAAAGGTACACATGCGGAATACATTATTGTTGCCACAGATTATCTAACCAAATGGGTAGAGGCAAAAGCCACAAAAAAGAATGATGCTCACACGACTGCAAAATTCTTATTTGAAAATGTCTTTACAAGATATGGACTGCCTATAGAGTTAGTGAGCGATCGAGGCACTCACTTTCTAAACCAAGTCATTGAATATTTGTTACAGGATTTTATGGTGATTCACAAGAAATCTGCACCATATCATCCTCAGGCCAATGGTCAGGCTGAAAGCACTAACAAGATACTTTGTAACGTACTGACGAAACTCGTGAACAACAAACGTTCAGATTGGGACAAACAGTTACACCACGCTGTTTGGGCATATCGAGTGGCCTACAAGACCGTACTCAATGCAACTCCCTTTCAGATGGTTTTTGGTCAGAATGCAGTGCTTCCTTTGGACTTCTTGATACTGACACTTAAGGTTGCACAGGAACATCAGTGGACTGGCCATGAATTATCAACGAGAATAATGGACTTGGAACGATTAGGAGAAACCAGGCTGAAAGTAGCAGCGGGAATATACGCAGCGAAGAAGCGACAGAAAGCATATTTTGATGCACATGTGAAAGATAAAGGCCTAAAAGAAGGAGATTTAGTTCTAGTGTATACGCTGAAACAGCATGCACGGAAGTTAGAAAAGCGAGGTTATGGACCTATGATCATTAACAGACTTTCAACAAGTGGAGCAGTACAGTTAGCCACCTTAGAAGGAGACATAATGCCTAATTACATTAGTGGCTGTAGAGTCAGGTTATATCAAGAACCTCTTACTGAGGATATGCTTAGACGACTCACGTTGGCAAAGAAGCGTAAGGAGGAAGAAAATAGAATACGAGCTGAAGCTCAGGCAGAAGCAATAGAACGCATTAAGCGCATGAAGCTAAGAAGACAAGGACTAGGGAGAGAACATTATAACCATCTGGAGACATCACCCAGATATCCCATGGCCATGTGTCAAGTAAAGTCAACCACTCATCCTAGCATAGTGGACAGGAGACCATTCATTACAGTTAGGCTAGAGCACGGCCACCCTTGCCAAGAACTCAGGGCTTTAATTGACTCAGGTGTTGCAACTAGTGCGATTAGATGGTCCCACTATAAGGATTCAGGAATAGAAATGCGGTCAATTGAGGCATACCTCATAGGCTTAGGAGGCATGGAAACCCCTTGCATGGGTGAGGTGGACCTTCCTATCCTCATTAAGGATATGACCATGATAGCGAAGCTACTAGTGTGCCATGATGAGGACCTGATAGAACCCCTAATCCTTGGCCAAGATTGGCTATACGATCACTCAGTGGACCTAAATCTTAGACAAGGCTCCTTACAGATTGGAACCTTAGAGCAGAAGCGAGTGGTACCGCTTGACTTCCCCAACGGTATTCCGACTGAGGTTTGTAACCCTAGACCCTATGAAATACATGCGACGGAAGACTGGAAGATCTTTAATCAGACCAGTCACGTTACGTCTACACCAACCCACTCGGGCTTGGCTATGGACAGTTGTCAATCAGAAGGACGACAGGAGATCTTCCCTGGGACTTCCTGCAAACTAGAAGAGGCAGCTACCCATCCGCTAGGGCAGATGGACACAATCAGCGGTCAGGTGGGTTGCATCAGCGGCCAAATGAGCATGACACCCTGCGGTGCTCATCCTTCCAAACTTGTTGCGGACTGGCCTAGATTAAAGTTAAAGAACGAATCACTTCCTAATGGGCAAGTCACGCAAGTATTGGATCTCCCTTCTTTTCCAAAGCAGAACGTCCATCCGACCTCTCAACCTCAACAACAACAGAGTCACCCACGACGAAGGAACCCAGACCGACGGCAGTATCAGAAGACACAACAAGGAAAGCAGTCTAGGCCACCCAAAGGAAGCGGCACCAGACAAATATGGGTGCCAAAAGGACAAAAAGCACCGAAGAACTCCAACCAAGCAGAGATCGACAAGAAAAAGACAGAACAGAAACAGAATCAGTATCCACCATCCCCTCGACCTTCTTCTACAGGTTCGAGCATTCGACAAATTTGGATCGCCAAGAAATACCTTATCCATAGACCCACACCCACGCAGATTTGGGTACCCAAACCATGTATTGTAGCTCAACCCTTAAGCCATGTAATATATACCCCTCACAAATCTTTCCATCCCTCAAAACCACCACACCCGATACTACCTTTTGCCCCTCAACAGAAACCCACCACCCACTCAAAGACTCTTAGGAAATGGATACCGAAGCGTGTCCAATCGTCTTCCCCTAACCCCATGTCTGACAAAACTACCCCCCCGACTAACATACAACCTTGTAATAAATCACTAACCTTTAAACCTGGTATAAATTCACCCACCATCATCACACGTCACTCATAATCTCATCTCATCAAGGAACGTATGCATCATCTGAAACGTGTAGGTGTCTAGAGACCTGCACTAGTGCTGCAAGAAGCATTGCATCCATCACATCACAGCACTTGGCTACACGGGTTACGCATCAGTTATGGAAAGGGATTGCGGTCTCACTTTAATGGGATCATAATTAATTTCCATGCTAATGTGTTAATCTTTTGTAGCAGATCTTTCTCATTAACCCACCAGTCATCATGCAAACCGACGAAGGACCATCAGGAGCAGGCCCCAGTGTAGCTGCAGTGCCCCTCAACGTGTTACGAGCAGAATCCCACCCGACTGCTCCACCGCCAGAATTCCAAGGATTTCCAGGGCCCATGCCGATCGACAACCCACCTATGGGCTACACAGAAAAGATACACCGTAACTCTCACTGGTTTCAGGGACTTGCAGGACCCTTAGCGGACGCGGATTTCATATTTGAATCTACTTTGACATTTGATGACCGCACTTGGGGAAAATACCAATTCTTCTCCAGAGAGTTCGAAGCCCTACAGAACACCCAGGATTTAACTCACGTTTGGGCCAGAGCAGGCTTCACGGAGTATTTCAGTGATCCTCTGCCCAAACCTGACTTTTACAGGTGTTATTATTTAATCACTACTTTGCTGGCCTCAGAGAATAAGGATATCCCCGGAACTTTTATTTTGCCTTCTTTAGTGGATGATCCACCCTACAAAAGGTTTTACCTCTCAAAGGATTTAATCAGAGCGGCCATCAAAATTCATGGCACCCACACACCCACAGATCAAGAAAGATTAATTCCAGACCCTATGAAACGTGGGGATGTCACTAAGTGGGAGGAGATCTCAGCAATTACACCTGAGCTGTCAAAGCCGCTACGGATATGCATGCAACACTTCGCATTCCCCGCTCAGGACAGATTTACCATGCCCCATAAAAGAATATGGTTTGGATTGTACTTAGCGTGTACCGGACCCCAGACTGTTGATCTGGCGAGCTGGATCATTGATCAAATGTATTTGGCACAACACAGATGGGAACGAAAGAAAGTGCTTAATGGATGTTGTGCGCTCACAAGAATTGTTTATATGTGCTTGGCCTATGATTTGCCAATTGAACGCGCATTAACAGGAGAAGAGCTGGAAGCCTTCAAAGGAACGACGAAGAAAGCCAGGAAGCCCAGTAGGACACGGGCAGGTAAGCGCATGAGAGGCACCATTCCTTGCCTTCAAGTGCCAGAGTCACCATCACCACAACCCTCTCCAGAGCGATCACCGACAGAAGCCGCTCCCACAGTGCAACCTATTCGCATAAGGTTGACTAGACCAGCGGTCACGGAGGGCACTACTAGTATCGCTGCACCTCAGGTAGCTGCAACCACAGAACCCACCACCACGACAGCAGAAGCTCCCACCACTATTGGTGCGGACGCCTTTTCTTTCCCAATACCACACATGGAGGCAGAACCAATAAACACAACATTCGATTTTGAAATGCCTGATGCATTCTCAAATGAATTCCAGTTTTCAGAGGCACAGATGTTCTCCCAAGAATATGAACGCCCCAGTTACCCTACCACACCGCGGGATCTGCCACAGGGACAAGTTGTGTCGAGCTCTGATGACGAAAGAACAGCCACCGACGATGACGAAGGTGATGACGAAGCCAGCCAGGGCACGCATGATTCCCAAGAACAAGGACAGACAGACGGCCAAGGCCAACAAACCGATGCACACGGTGACACCAGCACGCACGAAGAGGAGACTTTCGAAGCAGCAGCTTACACGCTGGCAATCAAGAAATTATATCGTACGATGGAGAAAGTCTGGGCACGGAAGAAATTGACTGAAGAAGAGAGCCAGGCCCTAATCGAACAAGAACTAGTCTCCGGAGGATTTGAAGAAGTCTACATCAGAGGGTTCAGAGAACTGGTCCAATCCATCGGCCCGATCGAAGCACTGAGGTATTTACAAAGGAAGCCACTCCCCCAATATGACCCTCGTAGAGTTCGCCTGCTATCGAAGCCCGGTGAATATATTCGAGTTCCGGTAGGTGCTCAATCATCCCACCTGGCACAAGATGCACGCCTACGGCCGGAAAGATCCTTCACCGAAGAAGCCATCCTAGTCGACTCCCCGCCACGTACTACCGTTGTACATACTACCACTATCCTTGAAATAACATCCACACCATCTACTCCTCTCTCACCTCATGTTTCACCAACCCATCCTGTATCCCCAGCACACCCACCTGCTCCTCCCACATCCACACCAGTCCACGGCAAAATAGCCACACCCTTTGCCCTGCCCATTCATGCCACCATGCCCACACCCAACCCTCCGCGTCTACATGTTAACCCCTTCACCCCTTCATCCTTCCCATCCTTTCCCCCACCTTTAAGACCCCCTTTCACCTTTCTAACCCCACTAACCTTCTCACCAGTTTCACCTCCCCAACCCACCATAACCCCTATATCCCCTTTTCACCAAGCTACTCCAGCCATCCCCCCTGTAAATTACTCTACATTTGTAAATCCCGTCTTCACACCTACACAACCACCCACATACACACCGCTTTTCACAGTCACCGCACTTGACACGTCCAATGACATGGACATATCACCACCCACAGCACCCGCACCCACTCCACTCACAGCACCATCATATTTAGGTACGTCACAATTTTCCACGATCACCACTGCATCCACCTTCCCAACCCCATTTCCCATTCCCGCTGCATCTACTTCCACTGCATCCTCACTTAGCACTCCATTACTATTATCGCCAACCATAGACACTGCACTTCAACAAATGTTCACATGCATGTCACAAGTACGAGATGAGTTCGCATCTCTGGGCAACAATTATCAACAGCTGCAGAGGACGACCAATGAATTGCAGTCGCAGCTCAATTCATTATCAATCGAGAATGCCTCGTTAAATACGCGACACCAAGAACTAAGAGAGGCATATCATAAGCTAGAGCTAGAATGTGAAGAGAAGACAAAAGAAGCCACTGCTGATCTGGACAACCTGCTTCGAGCCCAAACAATTAGGAACGCGACGCTGACCAGAAATATGGGCCTACTAAGGAGGCACCTAGCCGCAGCCCAGGAGGAGAACGTGAGACTCCAAGCGCAGAATAGAGAAAATTTGGAAGCGGCACTGGACCACCCTGAACAAAGTCCGAGCAGATTCAAGGCAATCCCATCTGAATCGATGCGGATGTTGCTAGATGACCACGTTCGACTGCTAGAGGACTACGATCGAATGAACGAAGAGCATCAAAAGCTAAAAGAAGATCACAAGTTACTACAGCTCAGAGAAACGGCACCACAACAACTACCAGTGGCAGCAGAAGTACCAGAACCTGTGGACCCCTCTCCTGAACTCATAGAGGAACTCAATGCACTACGGGCCCAGGTAACCACTCTCCAATCACGCATAGATGTATACGAAGCACCACCACGGCCTGATTCCCCACCGGAGATCCCAGCTGACGACGAGAACATAACCATTCCGGTGGAGGAAACGTTTGAAGAAGCATACGAGCCAATACCCATCCCAGGCGGACAAGTCACGGCCGAAGGCCAGATGACCTATGAACTTCCTACCCCCGCGTGGATGAAAACGATCGAAGAACTTGGAACGACACATTCGGCCAGAGTAGAGGCACAGTTACATGCCATGGCCATGATTGAAGAGAGAATCTTACAATCCCCCTTCTTTGCTCATTTGGCCCCCCGACGCTATATATCTGGGCATGAGCTGCAGTATAAGCCATACTTCATGTTAATGGCTGAATATCAGCTAGCTATAGAGAAAGAAACCGGCATGAAACCCACGCATGCTAAACAATTCGAGCCGGCGGACTTGCCACCAAATGCGCAAAGAGGAGAGATCCATCAACCTGATTGGCGCAAAGACCTACTCCAGAAGTACCCAGAAATGATGAGCACATGGGTGAAAGCGCCTTTACATTTAAAGTATAATCCTTGCTGGGGACCAGTACCTCGACGCCGCTCCTGGACTGCATTCGCTATCAAAGTACAAAACAATAGGCAGTGTCAGGATTGGCTGAATTACCCCTACTTCAAGCCACCTACCGAGTTGCCCACTGTTGGCTATATGATGGCCACAATCCGTCACTGGCTCCCTCGCCTGAAGCATATGGATGATATCACAGCGCATATGACTGTCAAAATTTTTGACATGATGCAAATGATATTTAAAGTCTTCCGACGCGTCAAGGCACCGCATGTAAACACCCCGGGATTTGAGCATGGTAACTTTGATCTAGTATATGACATGAGCACAACGCCATCGCTCCGGGTGTGTTATGCCTGGCACTGTAGAATAAAATACCTCCCGGCATGCTACAAACAAACCTTTGAAGAGATGTTCACCACCGGGTTTTGGGAATACCATTCCGAGGTATTCATCAGCAGGCCCACACATTTATTGCAACTTTTTGCCTGCGAGCGAATGGTTTATTCCACGCACTATCAACTCCCGCCACCCGACGAACCGCAACCGATCGACTGGGAGAAGCTCGAGGCTGATCTGGCCCGAGGCATTCGAGTATCTGAGCACACCCTCGCTCACGACCTCCTACAAAACTACATCCGGCAGACCGCACAACAAGGTTCTGTCGAGGACGACAGAAGCGAGAGGGAGGGGGGTGTTGGAAGCAGTCAGAGGCACAGTCAGAGGCACAGACGACATGGAAGCATGTAAAGACGGAGCAGGGAGCCAGTGGGATCATTTTTTCAAACAATTATGTTTTTATTACCTCTTCAAACATCCAACAGTGATTTTCATCACTCTTGTAACATATGTAATATAGACAAAACCCCATTTTGTAATTCATAGCTCCATTTTGTGCAAGCCGAGGAGTCCTCGAGCTTGAGGAGCTTACGTAGAATGCTCGTACCAAATTTCGTTATTTTTAGACATCGTTTACCCTTCCAAATAGCCTCTAGGACCTATTTTTTAACTAGGCCGGTCACTAGATGTGAAACCGGTCAAAACTAGTCTAGAAACTATAAAAAGAGCTAGAGAGCTCATTTTTGAGGTTGGTTCATGTTGGCTAGTGTGAGCTTAGAGCTAGTTTGAGCTTGTAAGAGTATTCTTGAGTAATAGAGCTAATTTCCCACCTTCCATTGTGTCTTGCTTGTCTCTTCATTGTGTGTGTGTATATGTGTGTGCATTTTTGTGCTTCTCACCTTCACTCTCACATCATCTCTCATTCACGATCTTCATATCACTCCTACCTCTTCCGCGGATTGACATTAAGGAGGTGAAGCTTCTTAACGTGGTTCTCACCATTGTGCTAGAGCAACAGCTAGTCCCCCCAAGTATCTCAAGGTCCCATTGCAGTGGGCGCGTGCCGACAAAAGGTATTCACTCCTCCCCCTTTGTGGAATGTAGCTCAAGCGTAAGCACCACCTCCTTTACTTGTCAATCCGCGGAGACGTGAGGACCGGTATGAAGACCACGAGCAAGTGAAAGCACAAGTGCGTGAGTGAAAGCACACAAACATGCACACACATACACACACACGCGCACAAAGTAAGATCAAAGAGAGGAACAATGGAAAGCTTAGATTGCAAAGAGTTCTCTTACAAAAGTTCTATTCTCTAACAAGCTAACCTCAAAAATGAGCTCTCTAGCTCTTTTTATAGTTTTTTGACTAGTTTTGGCCCTGTCCAGACCTAGTGTCCGGCCTAGTTAAAAATTAGGTTCCAGGGCTTATTTGAGGGCTCAAACGAAGTCTAAAAATTATGAAAATTGGTACGATGGTACTTCTAATACTCCTCAAGCTCGAGGACTCCTCGGCTTGAACAAAATGGAGTTACTAAAAATAGATAATGGTATTTACAATGGTTTCTAGTGATGAAAATCACTATTTTTGTAGGGGATTCTTCTGAAAATTTGACATACACTTCTTGGAGCTCCCTACTTTCTCTCTCTTCTTCTATGTCCACTTCTTTGATGTGCTTCCATGCTTTGTCCTTGACCTTGAGCTTCAACACTCCCCCCCCTCTCGAGTCTGTCGTCCCTGACAGACCCTTGTTGTAGTGATTGTTCCAAGTAGTGCCTTGAGAGGGAGTGTCCCTTCTGTATGAACACAAGTCGTCCGACGTTCTTCATCTATCACTGTGAGTCTTTGCAGGTTGTAGTCTCTTGGTATGTGCTTCTGCCTTGTATTCCAGCATGACTGTGTCGTTGTGAGTCTCCGTTGATGTTTTCTAGATCTTCCAAAGTTGATCTTCATAGTAGTCAAGCCAAGTACTCATAACCCATATTGAGTGATGGGTAAGTGTGTTCGTGCATGGGTTGAAAAAAGTATGTGCCTTGTGCACGGCCTTGTAATGTAGCCCTACGCATGCTTACTTGGAAAATGCATTGGAAGAAGTATGGTGCAAAAATTGCGGGTCTTGAGCTAAGTGCTCAAGGGTATGCTGACGAAGAGGTTTCCTAAACTATCATGGTTATGGTGTTTCCAGAGTAAAGATACTTACCATGGCAAAGGTTGATGGATGTTTGCCTCTTCGTGTGGTACACTCAGCCTTTGGGATGGAACCTTGTTGATGAATGTCCATGTGGATTGTCCACTGATGAGATCTTTTGAGTGGTGGATCCCTTCTCCTCTTTTCAAAGCAACATTTGTCACTAACAATGTGCATTTCTGAGCTTGGGCTCATGCATGTTCACTTCCCTATATTGACACTCAGAGGAATATTGGACACGTGCCGGTTTCTAAGAGATTACCATGCTGATTGACATAGACCATTCACCAGTGCTACTGTTCCATACTGGTTCAGGAAATACTGAGAATTGAATTGCTTTATATTCCTTGGCAAGCAACATCGGATAACTACACCAAGCTGTGTTTCACATATACTCTTTAGCTCACCATATGCAGGAGTCTTCTCCTCCAGAACTACCTTTTGCAGATATCTCCTTGGATGCTCTGGTACATGAAGTAGTTAAGCATCACGCAAGTTGCGGACCTTCAAGCTCTTCATGGTAAGATAAAATCATAGCTGTAGATGCCATGTTCATGCCAAATGCTTGTCCTCTACCAGATAAGGCAGCAATAATCTCACTGCTGGCTGAGACACACTGGGAACAAGCTCTCTCCCACTTCTCTCTTTTTTTTTTTTTTTTTTTTTTTTTTTTTTTTTTGAGGAACAGGATATCACAAAACAAGAACACAAAAGTTAGTATCAATAGAAATGTTCGACATATGTCACTGTGCTCTTGTGCATGGGATTCTCAAGTGTGTCTATGCACGGCCGTGTAATGTGGCCCTATATTAATGCATACTTTGGAAATGCATGACCTGAATGGTGCAAAAGATAGGGTTGTGCAAGGAGCACATGGTTGTTGCTCGTTCGAGGCTTTCGATGTTATTTGTGGAGGTTGATGCCGGCCTTAGTGGAGGTATCCATTGAGTCTCGAACTGATGTAATCCTCCTTATTGGAGTCCATTTTAGAACATCATTTGGCACTGTAGAGGTCACTTCAGGCGTCTTTCTCTTTGGATGCTTTCTGAACTGTGGTATCCAGTGTGGTTGATGCTTTGGTTCGGTGGAGGCTACTTGCACTTTTGGCTTCCAAACCCATATCCTTTTTGCATGTCTTCCTACTAATGTTGAAGAGCTGATTTGATCTTCCTTTGGTCTCTGTACGTGGTTCTTACCCTTTTCTCTTTTTGGCCTCTTCGTTGAAACCTTTTGCATGTGGGAGAACAAAGGTTGTTGTGTGTGTAGGATCTTCTTAGGTACCCACATCTGTAATTGCCCTTGTTGAGCTGCAGCTAACTTCTTAGGCACCCAAACTTGTTGGATATCTTGTGACGGAGCTTGTCTGAGCTGCTTCCTTCGTCTTCTGGCTTGGTTAGTGTGCATGGATGGGATTTGTGGGGGTAAGGCTGGTGGTTGCTCTCCTTTGCGTACCCAGATCTGCTTCATGCCCGGAACCGCTTTTTTACCGAATGGTGTCTTTCTATTTGATGTAGCAGTTGTCGTGAACGGTGGTGTTTGCTTGTGTGGTGGGCTCACTACTGTGGCTACTTGAGTCTTTGGAGAAGAAGAAAGATCCACCCGCCTTCGAACCTGGTCTTCCACGACTGACTCCTTCTGCATCATAGAGCTTTTGACACATACAACATCTTCTTTCATATGATTAGTCTTGGAAGAACTAAGAGAGTGTGTGGTGCCATGATCTAGGAGCATGCAGTTCTCTAATTCTAATGTAATGCATTGTTCATGTACCCAAACTTGAAGAATTTGACTTCTTAGGTTTAAGTTAACTGCATGGTCATAGATCCAATCTTGACCCAAGACAAGTGGTTCTGTAAGGTTCTCATCTTGACATACTAGCGCTTTGACTTTCATTGGAACATCTTGAAGGTAGATGGGAAGTTCCACCTCGCCCAAACAAGGGGTTTCCACACCTCCCAATCCTATGAGATAAGCTTCTATGGGATTGATGTTCAACCCCAAGTCTTGGCAGTAGGAAAGTTTAACTGCACTACTTGCTGCACCTGAGTCAATCAATGCTTTCGCCGTCCTTGCACCCTTCCCTTGTCCTATCTTTATGGTCACAAAGGGTCTTCGGTCAATGACCTGAGAAGTCGCAATGCCTGACTTTTGACACATATCCATGTGATATTTTGGGGCTTTTGAGTTGACATCTAGGCCTAATCGCCTTAACTTATTTTGCCTAATACGCTCTCTGGCCTCTTCCTGTGCTTCTTCTCTCACTCTTAACTCTTCTTCTTTTCGCTTCTTCGCAGTGTTGAGTCTCATTAGCATATCCTCAGTAAGAGGTTCTTGATATAGCTTGACTCTACAACCACTAATATAGTTTGGCAAGATATCTCCTTCTAGAGTGGCCAACTGAACTGCACCACTAGTGGAAATTCTATTAATGATCATGGGTCCATAACCTCTTTTTTCCAACTTACGGGCATGTTGTTTTAGTGTGTATATCAACACTAGATCTCCCTCTTTCAATCCCTTATCCTTGATGTGTGCATCAAAGTATGCCTTTTGCCTCTTCTTTGCAGCGTAGATGCCTGCTGCCGCTCGTAGCCTCGTTTCACCCAAGCGTTCGAGATCAAAGATCCTAGAGGACAATTCATGCCCATTCCACTCATACTCTTGTGCTACTTTTAAGGCAGGGATTAAGAAATCTAAGGGTAGCACAGCGTTCTGTCCGAAGACCATCTGAAATGGGGTGGCGTTGAGTACCGTTTTGTAGGCAACTCGATAAGCCCAAACAGCATGATGAAGTTGTTTGTCCCAATCAGAGCGTTTATTATTTACCAATTTTGTCAATACGTTACAGAGGATCTTATTGGTACTCTCGGCTTGTCCGTTGGCTTGTGGATGATAGGGGGCGGATTTCTTATGTATCACCAAGAATTCTTGGAGAAGATTTTCAATGACTTCATTCAAGAAGTGTGTGCCTCTATCGCTCACTAACTCTATTGGTAGCCCATATCTCGTGAACACATTCTCGAATAAGAACTTAGCCGTCGTCTGAGCATCATTCTTTGTTGTGGCTTTCACTTCTACCCACTTTGTAAGGTAATCTGTGGCTACAATGATGTACTCTGCATGGGAGTTTCTAGCTGGGGGGTTAATAGGACCTATGAAGTCTATGCCCCACTTCGAAAATGCACGTCCTCCCATCATTGGCCTCAAGGGCATCTCGTCTTTTCTCACTGGATATTGTGCACGTTGGCAAGTGTCACATTTCTTCACATAGGTATGTGCATCCATATGAAGAGTGGGCCACCAAAGTCCTGAGAATAGAATGGTTTTAATCACTCGGTCAGGGCCAAAATGTCCACCTGCAACACCACTGTGTGCAGTCTCTAAGACCCTTAAATAGTCTGATTCATGAACGCACAGTCTTAAGTAACCATCTTTACCTCTTCGGTATAGGTTTTCTCCTACTAAGGCATAGCCTTGAGCCTCTTGCTCCATATTTCGTCTTCTTGCTAGACTGGCCTCTTTGGGTAATCTTCCCGATCTCATAAACTCTACCAATGGAGTACTCCAATCTGGAATTAATGATACTTGATAAAGGGTCGCATGCTCCACTGGTGGTTTCTCTCTACACATTGGACAATTCTTGATCCACTCATGTATTTCTTTGTCCATGCTAGGCCAATACACTCCTAAACGTTTCAAATTCTGCAATGTTCGTTGTTTAGAATAGTGATTTCCTAGCAATCCCTCATGAGCTTGCTGCAACCAACTACTATGTTCATCATCCTCGACACAACAAGCTAATACACCCTCAGTATCTTGTTTGTACATGCTTCCTGCCAATATGTGATATTTTTGTGATTTTACGATTTCTTCTTGTGATGTTTTCACATTCTTATTTGCAGGGCCGAAGGTTAGGACTGGTACCAACTTATTTGCCCATTTAGGAACAACTTCCAAATTGAACAGATAAGCATCAGGTAGTTCATCAGACACTCCTTGTGGTGACTCTCCTGAAGTAATGCGAGAAAGGTGATCTGCCCGAAGGTGGGTTCTACCTTTCCTGACAACAACTTCAAAGTCATACTCCATTAGTAAGAGGAACCATCTTACTAAGCGTCCAGTGTTGCAAGGTTTATTGACCAAATATAACAAAGCTTGATGATCAGTGAAGAACTTGAACTTGTTGGCCAATAAATAGTGTCTAAACTTCTTTACAGCATATACCATGCCTAACCCTTCTCGCTCGGTTGTGGTATAATTTCTTTCGGCTGGGTTTAGTTGTCTACTAGCATATGCTATGGGCAAATCTAAATTCCCTTCACCTGTGGGTTGTGCCAGCACACATCCTATGGCATGGTTGGATGCATCCACATGGACATGGAATGGTTTATTCCAATCAGGAGTGGTCAGTATTGGTGCTGTGCACAAACGTTTCTTCAGTTCATTGAAAGAATTCTCGCATTTGTCGTTCCACTCAAAATTAGACAACAAGGCATAAAGGGGTCTAGCTATGATCGCGTACATGTGGATAAACCTACGGTAATATCCACAATGGCCCATAAAGGCTTGTACCTCTTTAACATTCCTTGGCCTTGGCAGCTCCGCTATGGCTCGTACCTTATCTTCATCCGTTGAGATTCCATTCTTAGAAACAATATGACCGAGGATTTTACCTTGACGCACCATGAACACACACTTTTCTGGGTTCAGACACACTCGATATTCTCTACACTTGTTGAAGATTTGTCTGAGTTCAGGGATGTGAACCCTTCTTTCTTGGGAATGAGCACATAAATCATCCACATACACTTCTAAGCTCTTTCGCAAGAACTCTTTGAAGACATGACACATGAGCCTTTGGAATGTTGCAGGTGCATTGGTGAGCCCAAATGGCATCACCCGAAATGCAAAGATTCCCCACTCTGTAGCAAAAGCTGTTTTGTGTTGATCTTTTGGGGCAATGGCTACTTGATTGTAACCTGAAAATCCATCAAGGAAGCTATAAACTTCCTTGCCTGCAACACGCTCCAATAGGTGTTCTGTGATTGGAAGTGGATAACTATCTCTAATCGTAGCGGCATTAACTTTTTTAAGGTTAATACACACTCGCAACTTCCCGTTCTTCTTGGGTACCACAACAATGGGGGACACCCATTCGGTATGCTCAATCTCATAGATGAATCCAGCCTCAATCAACCTATCAATTTCTTCTTTGATTTTGGCTGCATAGGTATCATTATATGTGTAGGGCTTCTGTTTGGTGGGCTTAGCATCAGCAGTCATGGGGATAGTATGAGAACAAATTCTTGGATCTACCCCTTTCAAGTCTCTATAGTGCCATGCAAACACATCCCTATATTCCCTTAATAGAGCTATGAGCTCCATTTCTTCTCTTGCACTTAGATCATCTCCTATATATGTGCATCTCTCTTCGTTCTCTTCAATGGTCACTACAATCTTCTTGGTCTTTTCTTTATTATCATATGATTCTCCTATGATGGCCTCTCTCTTAGGCATTCGTACCAGAATTTTGCGGTCGTCAACTTCATATTTCTTGAAGTTTTCTGGTACTTCAAACAATGATTCCTCCTTTTCTTGTTTCACTACTTTTCTTTTCTTTTTCTTTTGACTACTCTCACTTCCATCCTTTGAGCTTACTGTTTTAATACTTGTGAGAGGTTCTTCTTCTTTCTGGGTGAACACTCCTATATCTTCTAGATAGTGCTGCTCTGAGTTAAAGCAACTATCCATCACAATAGACTCCAAATCATCGTCATTCTCTTCTTCTTCTATGACATCACTAGGGTCACATTCTTCTAGCAGGGGTTGACACATGAACACTGAGATATCATAACCCTCCTCATCACAATGAGGTGTCCATTGTTCCTCATTGACAGCAATATCCATGGTGGCTAAGATTTCTGGCCAGCCATGAGGCTCAAACTCCTCATCTGGAAAGATCATCGGTGTGTAGGCTGGGTCCCTAACTGGTCTATCTCCTAGCGAAGTTCCTTCTTCTCTTGCCTTTAAACGTTTTTCCTCTTCCTTTGCGACCTTGCACATCCACAAATGAGTATCTTCATGCAGCCATGATGGATCAGGTGAACTTTCAGAATGCACAGAGATGGAATCTTCTTTCGCTTTGTGGATAGAATTCCACTGTAGGGGTGGTACATCTCTGAAGGTGTAATCCTTCAAATTGACCTTAGTGGTGACCCCTAAGTGCTGTAAGTACAAGGAGTTAGTTCCCCAATCCTGTACTATTTGCAATTGTCGTAGGAAGGGTCTTCCTAGGATCATCTCAAAGACATTATTTTTCTCAAAGTCACATATAGCAAATGTGTGCTCAAATTCTACACCACAAGTGGTTAGAGTGATCCCTTCTAGCAATCCTAGAGGTCTTTCAAAATGACCATCAGCCATTTGAAGCTTCATTCTAGTTGGTCTTAATGTGGGCTTGCCCCATTGCTTCCACAAGGAGGTGGTCGCAATAGCAATACCAGCACCTGAATCTATGATTGCTTTGGTTGTGTAACCTTGGTGGGTGATGGGAAGATAAGTATTACCTTCTTCACCCTCACACATGTCCCCTATTTTGTCTAGAGGTATCTCTGGTACCCTTTGCTTGGAGCCTGCTTTTGGCATGTTGGAATCAAGTTCTGGAACCTGATCCTTCACATGATTCCAGAGCTCAGGTTTTGCTTTGAGCAGCTCTTCTACAGTGAGATGACACTGAACCTTAGTGTTCTTCACGACATCAGTGTTCCTTGGAACCACTGAGTCTTCATTTCTTACCAGTATTGTGGGAGCTCTAATCTGGAGTGATTCAGATTCCCATGGGCCTGGAAATTGAGGCAGTTCTTCTAAGGTATTAGATTCAAAATCTAACCTTTCGTCCTCTTGTTGTTCTGCTTCATCTTCGTAAATAGATGGGATGTCTTGGGGAAATTGATCATGAAGATCATCAATCTCAGGAATAGGAGGGGAATTACCCTTCTCCTTGGCCCATTTCTCCTCTTGTATTTCCCGCAAGAACTCTTGAGAGTACTGTTGAATAGAAGGAGGTATTCCAGCATCCGTGGAATTAGGAACATAAGCTCCCCTTGGTGGTGAGCTTCCTCTTTCAATAACTGGTTGAGCCTGTGGAGGTAGAGAAACTTGTGGTTTGTTTACCAACTGCTCTAATCGTTCTAGTAAGCCCTGGAAATGCAAATTCGATTTGATAGAGTTTGTCTGATTGAACTTTTGACTAGTCTCAAGTATGGCTTGAGCTTGTTCTACCATTTTCATGCACATTTTCATCCGTTCAATCTCTAAATCTGCTCTAGGGTAACTCTTGTCTAGGTTTGCTGCTGTAGGCCCTTCTTGAAGTCGAGCCTGGTAGGCCTTGAACATCATGTCCAAGCCTTCTGGGGTTGGATCTGCAAGAACAGACCCTGGTTGCGGTCTATTTACAGTGGGTGGTGGGGTGGGATGAGGTGGAGTGGATGGAGTTTCGGCATGCGAGGGGCTTTGAGATGCAATGTCTTCTATTTTTGTTTTCGCTTCTTTTAAGCCTTCTTCTAGTTCCGATAACTTTTTATTCCACTTGCGATTGGCCTTCTCGCATGTTCTTGTCTTCTATGGATTTAGGCTCTTTCAAGTATACATATGATCTTAACTTTGTGCTCAGTAGGCCATCTAAGAACAAAGCCACTTGTTTGGCTGGTGTGGGTAGCTCTGGAGCATGGCATCTTTCTAGGTACTGTCTGAACCTTCTACCTGCTAGTCGCACTGTTTCTTGGGGTGTCTGCTTGAAACTATGGATCAGGGACGATGTGTTATGCCTGATACCACTCTTGGAAAATTCTACAATGAATTCGTCTAGCAGTTGACCTATATCGCGATAGCTGCTTCTACTCAATGGTTGAAACCAAGCTAAGGCCGTGCCTTTAAGGGTCAAACCAAATGCCTCGTACTGGGTGAACCAGTCCTCAATTTGTTCGGCTCTCAGCACTTGTTTGTACTCGGCCACATGATCATAAGGATCCCCTGTCCCATCGAAATAGTTCTTCATTGCCTTGATCACGTGACTGGGTTTAAGGGCTCTTGGGTACTCCCGGGGTCTAGGCAATGGAAAATCCTGTTCATCTCTTTGTTGCCTATGTGCTTGATGTCTCTCTCTTTCAGGTCTTTCATTTTTAAATCCTGACCTATTTCTGCCCACGGTGTGTGCAAAACTTACCTCAGGTCTCTCTCTAGTTCTTTCTCTCTGGGCTTCATGAGCCTGGGATGATCCTACCCCTTGGAGGCCATGGGAAACATTGGATCTTGGTGGGGGGAAAATCATGTCATTCTTCCATGTATATGCATGTCTATCATGTTCCGTTACCAAGAAAATTTTCTCTGATGTGTTATCCAGGTAGACAACTTTGCCTGGTATCTCAGGATCTTTGAGTTCATAGATGATAACTATGCCCAATTGGCTAGGTTGTTCTGGCTTGAATCTCCAAAAGGCTTCCTCTGTTTCTCTATTCAAAAATAGTTCTATGCTTTTGTTGTCTTGAGGGATCCAGTATGGAGTGATCACTCGGGTCAAAACTGACTTGCCTCTAGGAGTCTGGGGTCCTTGTCCTATGTTTCCTTGTTCTAGGTCTCCTATCTCATTCTCATGAATGATATTTCCAAACTCATCGGTCCTATCGGGTTGGTTGGTAACCACATACATGGTTCCTTCCTTATCAATGTATGAACCCTCTTCGAACTTGACCACCGGGTGTTCAAGTCCAAAGGATTGATCTGGATTTTTGAGTTGGACCACTGATCGCCTCAGACCATCCTCATAGATGCGAGCACCTAATTGGTTGGTCCGAATATATTCCAACTGTGTCTTATAGGGACCTTCCGGTGTTTGTAGATGGGCAGTCCCTGAGCCACCTGCAGGTTTTCCCATACTAAAAGACATTTCTGAATCACTTGTGTCTGATCTGAGTAAAAGATGACCACTTAGTTGTTGTGCCCAAGACTTGGATGTATGGTTGACACTAGCCTCAGAAGATCTAATGCTTTGTTTATCCTTGCCTAAGTGTCTACCAGATCTCAGGTTCATAAGCTTTAGTCAAGAATCCAAATTTTCCCCTTGGTATGGTTCACAATTCTTTAGAGCCCCCTTGGTTCCCTAGTCCCACCTGAGGGTCAACTTCAAATTATCCTATCTCAAAATCAACGCATTATTCTTGAAAAAAACAGTTGAGATCGTGTAGGATTTGAAACGAGCTTTCCAACAAGCTATAGAGCTCAAAAAATGGACTTTGGATGAGAAAGTTATGTCAAATCAGGCTCTTGGGGGTCAAAACAGGCAAACAGTACCTTTGGAGAAAATCGCGATTTTGTGAACTTTCTGAAAATCGCGATGCTGTGAAGTCAAAAAAATCGCGATGTTGAGCACAAAATCGTGTTTTTGAAAATCGCGATTTTGAGCAGAAAATCGTGATTTGAAAATCGCGATGTTGATCACAAAATCGTGTTTTAGAGAATCGCGATGTTGATCACAAAATCGTGTTTCTGAAAATCGCGATGTTGATCACAAAATCGTGTTTCAGAGAATCGCGATGTTGATCACAAAATCGTGTTTCTGAAAATCGCGATGTTGATCACAAAATCGTGTTTCTGAAAATCGCGATTTTGACTCAGAGAATCGTGATTCACAAAATCGTGTTTTTGACTGAAAATCGTGTTTTCTCAGAATCGTGTTTTTGACATGAAAATCGCGATTTTGATCAGAAAATCGTGAATTGGAAATCGCGATTTTGAGCAAAAATTCGTGTTTTCTCAAAATCGTGTTTTTGACTTGAAAATCGCGATTTTGTCCCACAGAATCGTGTTTTTCTCAAAATCGTATTTTTGGCTGAAAATCGTGATTTGTGAGAATCGCGATTTTGAGCAGAAAGTCGTGTTTTTTCACAAAATCGTGTTTTTTTGCTGAAAATCGTGATTGGTGAGAATCGCGATTTTGAGCAGAGAATCGTGTTTTTTGAAAATCGTATTTTTCACCTGAAAATCGCGATGTTGAGCACAAAATCGTGTTTTTGAAAATCGCGATTTTGAGCAAAAAATCGTGTTTTCACAGAATCGCCTTTTTCACAAAATCGTGTTTTTGCTGAAAATCGTGATTGGTGAGAATCGCGATTTTGAGCAGAGAATCGTGTTTTTCAGAGAATCGCGATTTTGAGCAGAGAATCGTGTTTTTCAGAGAATCGCGATTTTGAGCAGAGAATCGTGTTTTTTTGAGAAAAACACAGAATCGCGATTTTTTTCAACCAACTTTTAGGCGGGAAAACTGAAAATCGTGATTTTTCAAAAAATTTTGAATTTTCACAGAATCGCGATTTTCATCACAGAATCGCGTTTTTTGGCGGGAAATTCAAATTTCTGAGCGCCGGCTATGGCGAGCTCCGTATGAGCAGAAAATCATGAAAAAAATACAGCGCTTGCTCTCCCTTGCACCTCCTAACTCCTTCCCACACAATAATGCATGAAAAATGGTATGAAGATGGTGAAAATGCACTAAAAAACAAGAATTTTCTATGAAGAAGAAGATGGAAGAAGGTGAAGATGATGATGATGATGAAGATGAAGAGGAAAAAACAGAAAATGAACTGAAATGACAGTTTTTTTACCTTCCAACGTCGCAAATCTACGATCTTACCATCACAACGCTCGTCCTCGAAACTCTCTCCCCGGCAACGGCGCCAAAATTTGGTGTAGCTCAAGCGTAAGCACCACCTCCTTTACTTGTCAATCCGCGGAGACGTGAGGACCGGTATGAAGACCACGAGCAAGTGAAAGCACAAGTGCGTGAGTGAAAGCACACAAACATGCACACACATACACACACACGCGCACAAAGTAAGATCAAAGAGAGGAACAATGGAAAGCTTAGATTGCAAAGAGTTCTCTTACAAAAGTTCTATTCTCTAACAAGCTAACCTCAAAAATGAGCTCTCTAGCTCTTTTTATAGTTTTTTGACTAGTTTTGGCCCTGTCCAGACCTAGTGTCCGGCCTAGTTAAAAATTAGGTTCCAGGGCTTATTTGAGGGCTCAAACGAAGTCTAAAAATTATGAAAATTGGTACGATGGTACTTCTAATACTCCTCAAGCTCAAGGACTCCTCGGCTTGAACAAAATGGAGTTACTAAAAATAGATAATGGTATTTACAATGGTTTCTAGTGATGAAAATCACTATTTTTGTAGGGGATTCTTCTGAAAATTTGACATACACTTCTTGGAGCTCCCTACTTGCTCTCTCTTCTTCTATGTCCACTTCTTTGATGTGCTTCCATGCTTTGTCCTTGACCTTGAGCTTCAACATGGAAGCTTGGTGCAAGGTGTGCACAAGGATAAGCTTGAAGCAGGTGGAGGTCTGGTGCAGAGGAGGCTGGCGGCAAGAAGACTTTGGGATATTGGGGTAATTGAGCACTCTGTGGGATTATGCACAGAGGTATTGGCTTGTCTTGTACTTCAAACATTGTAATTGTCTTACTGTAATCAATCGGCAGAAGCTTCCAGGTGTATTTTCTCTTCTTGTTTCTTCCCTTTTCTCCTACAAACCCTCAAACTCCTTCTTGTCTAAGAATCCACCAACAAAATTTGGCACGCACGGTGGGACCGCCAAGGAGATTTGAGCTTAGGAGAAACCAAGTGCCAAGCATAGAAGAGATCAAGTGTCGACAGAACCACAGTGCTACTTCATCAAACAAAAGGTAAATATTCTTATCAAGTGTCTCATATTCAGTGGGCTATGAGCTGCTCATGACCGCAACCCGGTCCCAAGTATTGAGGGTCACCTGCAAGCAGACAAGGAGGAAGGTTGTTAGAAGGTCCCCCAGTCCACTATCTTCCACATCATCAGTCAAGAGCATGGCGGGTCAGGTAGACTTGGAAACTTTACTCTCTAGATTAAATATAAAGTTTCCTTCTTTCAAAGGCCTAGCTCAGGAGGATCCAGATGAACACATTAGAAGGTTTTTGGCACTATGTACGACTAGAGGCCTAATGGGTAGGGAGGATGCCTTTTTGATTCTCTTCCCTGCCACATTAGAGGGATTAGCTGATAAATGGTTCAGCCAGTTTGCTGAAAACCATTTTACCACTTGGGATGTGATGAAAGATGCTTTTAAAAATCAGTTCCAGCATGGCAACATTGCGGAGATTATCATAGAAGAGCTAGAAAATTTAAGATTAGGTCCAGGAGAAAAGTTCCCAGAGTTTGTAACTCGGGCCAAAGCACTAATGGCTAAATTGCCAGATCCACCACACGACTTTTTTGTCAAGAAATGGTTGGCTAAGCCCCTACCACTGGCCACCCAATGCAAAATAAAGGAATTAGTGCTACCTACAGCCTCCATAGAGGAGTTCATCAGCACAGCCACACGCTTGGAGCAGATAAGGTACCAGTATGAGGCAACTTCTTCCCAACCAACATATGGTACAGAAATGGAGGATCCAGTGATACAGCTAAGGAAAGAGCTGGAGGGCTTAAAAAGAAATAAACCCTACAAAGAGGAGGAGAATGTTGTTGCTCAGTTGAGAAGGGATATTGAAGCTCTAAAGCTCCAAAAGGAGGAGGAGGCCCAGGAAGAGGAATTAGCTCAACTGCGACAGGAGTTGCAGGAGCTCAAAGGAGGTGGCATCAAGAGTGGACTTTGGTGTTCCATGTGCAGCAAACAAGGGCATATAGTAAGTGAGTGTCCTCTGTTAAGTGTAACTTGCCAATTATGCAGGAAGGTTGGTCATGAGGCCCATGAATGCCAATCAAGGGGAATGCCTGCAACGACATACTGGACACAAGGAGGATCCCTACCAACCACAAATGTGATGGCTGCTGCCCCCAATCAAGGTAACACTTATAACCCTAGATAGAGGGATAATTTTGGAAATGGGCCTAGAAGGCCAATTATTTGTTTCAGATGTGGAGACTGTGGGCACTATCAAAGTAGGTGCACTCTCCCAGAAAATGCCCCTCCTTGCAGAAATTGCCCAGAGGCCAGAGACCATTATACAAATTGTTGTCCTAAGAATCAAGCCTTTCTGACTCTTGCAGATAATTGATGAAATGTCCACAACAAGTTTAGTGGCAAAGGCTGCTGTTATGCATAAAGATAAATGTTTAGGGGAAGCACCCCTCACAAATTACAAGAGCCCTCGGCTAACAGTCTCTATTAAAGGTCATGAGTTTCAAGGAGTTATTGTGGATGGTGGTTCTGGCATTAACTTGATGCCTGAATATACCATGAAAAAGATTGGACTATACCCTTCACGACCTGCCAACTTCACTGTAACAATGGCATACCAAAGCATAGTAAGGCCTATTGGTGTGGTCCCTGGAGTTCCAGTCAAAATACAAGGTACCATCTTTAACTTGGACTTTGTTGTTTTAAGGCTGCCACAGGTAGAAGGAAGTTTCCCACTGTTAATTGGGAGACCTTGGTTAAGGCATGCCAGTGTGTTGCATGACTGGGGCAAAGACACAATGTGGGTAAAGCAGGAGGGAAAAGAGTTGCAGCAGATAGTTTTAGAAGAAGGACCAGACAATCAGAGAAATACTAGTATGATGCAGACAATTGGTATTTGTATGGAACAAGAAGTGGTGGACAACCCAGAAGCAGATCTATTTGAAGGAGCAGATTTATATGAAGATGAAAACATGTTGGCTTGGCTCCATGCAGAAGACCCATCTTCCTGCTATGGAATTTTCCCAAACTCAAGTAGAGAAGAAGCATATGAAGAAAAAGAGGAAATCACTCAGGTTGAAACAGTCTCAGTCAAAGGCCATGGAAAAGAGAAGAAAAGCAAAGTACTCCTTAAGTGTAGCCGTGATGAAGATGCTTCAAATCATATGTCAATGGCCACTGTTTTATGGATCGTGGTATGGATATCAATTGTTATGTCAAGTTTAATGATAGCAAGTGCAGGGCTTTACAAGAATGTGGAAGGAGCACCTGCAAGTCTTTGGAAACATAGGGTTCCACTGGATGAAGAAGCTGGAATAATCAAAATAAACTTTTGTAGATTAAGTCATAAAGTTGCTGGAGGAGATAACATTCTAATGAAGGATTTAGGGTACCCCTATCAGATGACCAGTATGCCCAAGGAGAAGACAAAATCAATGAAGTGTAGTACAATTGCAGATTATGGAGGAGTCTCTCTGAGTCAACAATACAAGGCTCAAGGCCTATCATCAACAAAAGTGAAGATTTTTGGATCACCTGGAACCTGCAAAATTTGTCCAGGTTGTACATAGTCTTTTCTCGTCATTTTTACTTAAGTTTTAGTAGTTTTCTTTATCCAATTCATGCTTGTTTCTTGAGTTTTTAGCAAATTTAGTAGAGATTTCATCAACTTTGCGAATGTATAATTTTTGGAATTTTTAGGAATTTCTTCAACATTTTTCAAGCAATTTTTAGAATTTTTCTATAATTTTTCTCCTTTTTCATGAGTCTTTTTCTTGCCAAATTTGAGGAATAAAGGAAGTTCTCTGTGGTTTTGAGTGAAGAAACTGGTCTAACACTCTAGGAAAATTTTTCAGAATTTTTTGAAGATTTTTTGGATTTTTTTTGCAATTTATTTAGATTTTTCAGGTATTTTTCTTTGTTTTTTGGATAATTAAATTAAAAAAATAAATAAAATAAATAAATAATTAAATAATTAAAAAAAAAAGCCCCCCAAGGCGTTTCCTTCTTTTTGAAAAAAAAAAAAAAAACCCCTCCGCCCCCCCTCCCCACCGACACCACCGACCACCATCCCCCCCCCTCCCCCCCCCCTCCCCCCCCCCCCTCCCACCCACCCCCCCCCCCCCCCCCCCCCCGCCCCACCGACACCACCGACCATCCCCCCCCCACCCCACCGACACCACCGACCATCCCCCCCCCTCCCCCCCCACACCCCCCGTTCTGACAGCCCCCCCCACCAATTTTATTTTTATTTTTCTTCTTTTTTTATTATTGTTTATTTTTTGTTTTTCTAATTATTATTTTAATATTTTTCTTTTTAATTTAATTTTATTCATTTTATTTATTTTGTTTTTACTTACTTTATTTATTTATTTTTCATATGGGCGCTCCAACAAAAAAAGGAAACACGTTTTTTAATTTTTATTATATATATATATAATTTAATTTTTATTATTTTTTTTAGTTTTAATGGCTAAAAGCTTTTGGCTCTGGATCGTGCCTCGGTTGGCCGTTTTTTCCAAAAATGGAGTCATTTTCATGTTTTTTGGCACCTCTCGACTCAGTTTTTTACTTTACTTTTACAAATTCCCACTTTTTCTATGACTTTTGGTCCAAACACACATGTTTTGAACACCTTTATCACATGTTTTTATTTCACCAATTTGTCCAATGGTCTATTCTCACCTTGTCTTACCTTATGTTTAATAATATCCCATATGTACCCTCTGTAGCCCTCCAGTTTGATCATTTTAGCCTCCTCCCGACCCTTGATTCCTACTCACAATCCTGAACCTTTACCAATATGCCCAGCCACATCCTTAACCCTCCCTGCCCCATCCATCTTCGCACCCTCAGCCCTCCCTTCCCCTTCCTTTCTACCCTCCCATTGCCCCCCTTTTTTGCTTTTCCATTCCAAAATCCCACTTTTGGTTCTTCTCTGGTGCTTGTTCTCTCCTGCTTTTGGTGGCATTGGTTGCTGCTCAGATGTCCTATTCAAGTTTCTGCAGCTCTATTTTCATGGCGATCAGAGTTTTAGCTATAACTCTCCGGGACGGAGAGCACATTAGGTGGTGGGCAATTGTTGAGCCCATAAAAGTCATGTTGGTCAAAGTCAACTGCAGTCAAAGTCAAGGTCAAAGTCAACTAGTCAAAGTCAACAAGGTCAAGGTCAAAGTCAACAGGTGCAAAGTCAAAGTGCTAAAGTGCAGGTGTCAAAGTGCACAGGTAGTGCACAATTAATTGTCCACAAAGGGTAAATTGGAGAAAGTGGGTTGCAGGTTGCAGAGGTATTTTCTCTAATTTCCCTAAGGTTCAAAGTGTGTTTTAAAGTATTTTTGGAAGGTTCAGGTGAACCCCCCCTTAGGTGCAAAAGTGAGGACTTAAAAGAAAATGTGAAGGTATGTGAAGCTGCAACGTACGCACAGGTGAAAGTATGGCCCCCCCATTCAAATTTTGGGTTTTTGTCTAAAGTCACTACAGGACAAAACAGTGAGTCCTTGGCTGCCACTTGGTAAGACAATCTTGGGACATCAAAGTGAGCACCAAGATACCATTGCAGTTAGGAGCGTACATGATCGACACACTCAAATCAAGGCAAGGGCCATTCTTGGACCAATCTTAGAGTAAGCAAGAGAGCATAGTCTAAGAAAGCAAGAGAGAGAAGTGCAAGAGTCACCAGTGTGCGACGCAGAGAAGTGGAAGTGCAAGGTGCATGGAGAGTGACTAAGGATTTTGTGCAGAGAGTGCTAAGCTAGTCCCCCCAAGTATCTCAAGGTCCCATTGCAGTGGGCGCATGCCGACAGAAGGTATTCACTCCTCCCCCTTTGTGGAAGCTTGGTGCAAGGTGTGCACAAGGATAAGCTTGAAGCAGGTGGAGGTCTGGTGCAGAGGAGGCTGGCGGCAAGAAGACTTTGGGATATTGGGTATTTTGTAATTGGGCACTCTGTGGGATTGTGCACAGAGGTATTGGCTTGTCTTGTACTTCAAACATTGTAATTGTCTTACTGTAATCAATCAGCAGAAGCTTCCAGGTGTATTTTCTCTTCTTGTTTCTTCCCTTTTCTCCTACAAACCCTCAAACTCCTTCTTGTCTAAGAATCCACCAACAAAGCTGAAGCATAAGCCTGATGGTATAGTTGACAGGTATAAAGCTAGGCTTGTTGCAAAGGGTTATGCACAGGAAAGAGGCATTGATTTTTTATGAGACCTTTGCACCTACTTGCTAAATGACTATTGTTCATAGCATCTGTGCACTTGCAACTCATCATTGTTGGAATGTACATCAGTTGGATTGAATGGTGACTTCCATGAAGAAGTGTATGTTTTTCAGCCCAGTGTTTTTGTGCAGAAAGGGTATGAAAACTAGGTGGCATTATATGGCTTAAAGCAAGAACCACATGCTTGGTATGAAAAGATACATGCCTATCTGATTGCACATGGTTTTGTGAACAGTCCAACTAAAAGCACCTTATATGTTAAGCGTGCAAATGATGTACTTCTGATCATTGTGGTTTATGCTGATGACATGTTGCTCACTCATCCTCATGAGAGGCATATTGCTGATTTTAAGGGTGATTTACATGCCTCATTTGAGATGTCTGATTTGGGGCATTTGCATCACTATTTGGGCATTCAATTTATGCAAGTTGATGGTGGAATGGCTTTGTATAAAACAAAATATATTGACACATTATTGTAATATTTTGGCCTTGAAGATTGTAAGCCTATTGCCACTCCTATGGAGACATGTTTAAGATTGATTCTTTAGGATGTTGGAGATGCATTTGATGTTGTTCTCTATCAGAAAGCTATTGGATGCTTGATTTACTTATGCATTACTCAACCAGATATTCAGTTTGTTGTCTCACAAATGCGCAGGTTTATGCATTGCCCAAGTGTCAAGCATTGGTAGGCGGTTAAGCGCATCTTTTGCTACTTGAGTGGTGCCCGGCTACTTGTGTTGTTTTTTCCCAAGGGGGGATCATTGCTGCCATATTTGTATGCTTTTTCTGACTCTGACTAGGCAGGTTGTTATGATAATCGTGTGTCCACTAGTGGTTTTTGCTTCACGCATGGTAGCTCCTATATATCTTGGTTGAGTAAGAAGCAACCCAATGAGTCCACTTCCAGTTGTGAGGCTGAGTATAGGGCAGCTTTCACAGTGATTATTGAGTGTGTGTGGCTCAAACGCCTTATGGTTGATTTGGGTGTTGGTCAGTCTTCTGCCACGACCACCTTCACTGACAGTCAGAGCGCATTGGAAGTTGCGGGGAACCCTATGTTCCATGCTCACACTAAGCACATTGAGGTGCATTATCATTATGTCAGGGATAGGTTCTCTGTTAGGGAGATCAGCTTGACATATGTGCCCACCCAAGAGAACATTGCATACCTTTTCACAAAGGCTCTGCCTAGGGAGAAGTTTGAAGCTTTTTGCAAATATTTGGGCTTATTTCCTTTTGTGGAGTGATTTCCACATAGCCTGCCACTTCCTTATACATGAGTGCCAGCTCCTTGTTCACCGCATCACTCCCAGGGAGGATTTATTGATATATTTAGGTAGTGATATCTATGAACACTCTAGGATTGCCGGGGCACTTTTTTCCCTCTTTAGGAGGTTTTTTCCCCCCGACTTGTATATACGTCTATTGCCCTAACACGCTACTTATCTTCGTACATTCTAGTGGTAATTCATTTAGTATTGTGTGTTGTGCTCCAAGCTTCTTCTTCTTCCTTGTGCTATTCGCATGCTTCCGCAGACGTCTAACTCCAACAAATTTTATATGTTTGCAAGTAGTGATGTATTCTTGCCTATCAACATGGCAATAAAGCTTAATGCTTGAATTTCTTCTTGTGCCTACTTTTATGAAGAAATACATCTAGCATACTTAATGTAGCTTTTCATTAAGTATGTGGTACTTAAGTATCACCATGGGAAGGAATCTACTAGTCACTTGAGTTGCAAGGTTGTAGCTAGCATGAATTTGCAACTAAATAGTTTGTCCATCTTCCCAAAGTCAAACTTGAGCTTTAAAAACTAAGCTAATGTATAGGACCTTCTACTTCTCGTGTATTGCAATACCTCACAAGTATCATGTATCGTCGGGTTGAGTATCATGAGTAACAGTGTATCATGTATCATCGATACTAATTAAGTATCATGTATTGCAAGAGTGTTAAAAATCATGTATCATGTATTCCCTGAGTATCAAGTATCGTGAGGAAACTTTATATCATATCATGGGAAAAGTAATATTGTGTATGGTTGCAATCCTGTATGGTGTATCATTAAAAGGAGAGGTATCGTATCGTTAAAGGAAGTATCATGTATCATTTGACCCATCAATTTTTGTCTATCGTGACAAGTGGATGTATCGTATCGTTGAATATTGGGTATCATGTATTGTCCATGTCAAATATCATGTATCAATTCAAACTCAAGTATCATATCATGAAAGCTAGTATCATGTATCGTCTCATCTGAGATATTATGTATCACATCATTTGAGTATTGTGTATCATGGGGTAAGGAAAAGTGGCCAGAGAGCTTTGAAAGGTAAATTTAAGTAACTCTAGTGCTTAAACATTGACAAAAAACTGTTAATAGAGCTAAAGGATTACCAGAGAGGACCAAAGAACTAAGTAGTGAATGAACTGAAGATCCGGATGAGTGCTGGGGAATCAAAGAAGTGTAATATCATCTGTGGGAAGTGTTGCTCAAAAAAGCACCCATTTGGTTTACTTTGAGACTTCTTGTGACTCAAAAGGAGACATGCATAGTTTTGTGCCATTGGTCGGGCTCATATCGGTAATAGAAGGGGTGTACAAGACGTCCCTACAGTACATGTCTACTAATGTACATGGATTGCCTATTTACCTTGATGGCCTCAAAAGATCAATTAAAAGGATGAGGAATTCAACAGAATCTTGAGACCAACTATGAAGTAGGAAGGAGGTTATTATATGGACAAAGTAGGACAACTATATGTGGTGACTGAGAACCCAGAACTGATAAATGAAAGAAGAGAGGTGGAGGAGCCAAAAAACCCTAGTAGAATCGAGAGTGGGGATGTTGTGACTAATCCTAGGGGAAAGTTAGTGATCACTCATGTAAGAAGGGGAGATGCCAAGATGATTACCTGATTAACGTGTACATGGTAAGTGGTATGGACATACTATTGCAAGCCACTTCACCTATACAGGGAGGAGGGATCAATCCAGCCACTATCTATGAATTGGGAGATCGTGAAGACTTGTCTAGAGTTACCTACCTAGACCAGAATAGGAGAGATACATGGGGTTGCCCATATTCCCTCCTTGAGACTAGGCCACCCCTTCACAGAACCCCTTTGGGACTTAGCATAGTATTGAAAACTTAGCCTCTGGACAAATCAATCAATGAAGTGTGCCAATCATACCACATGTGCATTTTTCCATGCCATGAAAGAACTCCAGCAATCAAGTTGATCCAGGAAGTGGAAATATGAATAGACCACCTTTCACAATGAGACCACCACAAGGAGTTGGACCAAGAGTATATCCAATACACCCTGCATTCCCCATAATTCTTCGACCACCAAAATCAGGAAGAAGGCTAAGGTGCATGAGGAATCATTACGATGGTTCTAGAGAACCATATGACCATATTTTTTAATTTAAACAAGTACTACATGTAGAATAGGTGGATGATTTCTTTGTTCAATATGAACCTTTTGGCCTAACCCTTACAAGAACAACCTTGACCTAGTTCCAATCATTGGACCCAAACTGTTTTGCAAATATTAAACAATGTTTCTAAGAATTTATTGGTGAATTCACCAAGAGAAGTATTAAACACAACTCCTCTTTGTTGATCCATAGTTTTAAGCAGGCCACTAATGAGACTGTAAAAGCCACTGCCAAGAGATCTAATCAGTATAAAGAAAAATGTTTTGTGACTGACAGACCCTCTCAATAGAAGATGATATCTTTGTTTTTAGATGGGCTAACCAACAAGACATTAAGGACTTTGGTTTATTTGAAACGTCTACAGACATTGAGTGTATAGATTTGGAAGAAAACCTAGAAGATAACCCAAAAATTCCACAGAACTCCACAAAATCACATGATACAACTAGCAATGCTACCTCTAACACTAGAATCGTAGAAGAACTTGTAGAATTAGTAGCTAAGAAGCTAGTTCAGGGATAGAGAAACTACCAAAATCCTCCTTTGAGAGTACCCATGTTATTAAGATGCATGCATTGTAGTGGGGACCATCCATCTCATACTTATGTAAGGGGAGGACAGATATCCCCACGAACCTTCCTAGGGACCTAACTTGTACTGTCACATTCAATAGAAGTACACAAACCATATCACTAAAAATTGCTCCCTTAATAGATAACCTAGGCCCTCTACAACACCACAATATCGAACGTATGGATATCCACCCAGAGATCAGGACAGAGAGGTTCCAAGATACAATCCATACCAAGGACCATCTATAGCACAAAGACCATATGAGACCACCTATAGCACAAAGACCATATGAGTACATGGGATACAACCCACCTTAATCGGTGTTAGGGTAACAACCCCCACACCCTCAAAATCTAGTCCCAATAAAGTATTCTCAATTAGAAGAAAATTTAGAAAGAGCCATTGTACTAGCCACACCATTGGCAAACATAGAAAATCTAGGCCAGTGATTCGATCATACCCAAGGAGATTACTATTCCTATGATACAAGTCCCATGGAATATGACAAGGCATATGAACAACATCACTTTGGGTATGAGGGATACAAAAACTCTTATGGTCCAACAAGAGAATCATGTTATAGATGCGGTGGAGATCACTTCATTAGGGAATGTAGTTTTCCTTACAATCCACCAACTCCACATGCTTGGGAAGGTTACTATAGTGATTGTGGCAAAGAACATTTGTTTAGATTTAGCCCAAAGAACCGAAACAAGGCCACAACCACGACTCAAATTAATGTGATTGAGGTAGCGATAAAGAATATATAGTGCCATTGAAAACCATTAACTGGGCCAAGACGAGGGAAATCTTGGAAAAAGTAGCAACAAGTAATTCCAACATGAAGAAAGAGCCAAAATTTGGGAATTTAATTGTAGAAGACAATGAAGAATCGGAAAATAATCCAAAATAAAAGAACAATCAAAGATGGAAGGCAATGTGAGAGAAAGTTTAGACCAAATTGATTATAAATAAAGAAGAAGAGAAAGTGCAGAACATGAAAGGCACTGAGGTTAAAGTAAGCCAGTCGACAACCAAGAAAACCAACATAATGATGAAGAAACAAAGGGGAGAAAAAACAAGGTCAATTCCAGTGGATAGAGGACCTAGTATAGGGCAACATGAAAGAATCTACCCATGAGGAGATCTTGAGAAAGAAAAACTCGAGATATGCAAAAGATTAATTGAGATCGCTCAAACCATGCTAGAAAAACATATACCAACCCTCCTAAAATCCAGAATATGAAACATGAAATTTAAAGAATGTGTGGGATCTTTAATCCACAACAAGAAAAGAAAAGAAAAAAGAGGAATTGAAAAAAGACTTGAGTAATAAAAATGAAGAATGAATCTCCTTAACACCTGAAATAGAAGCTAATTGGCAACATGATCTTTGAGCCAAAATTTGGGAAGACCAATGGAGGAAGAATGAAAACAAAGAACCACCTTTTGAAGAGTTAGATGCTTCTAGAAATCAACCAGTCTTAGAACCTAGATTGATCTATGAGGAATTATTGAACCTACACCACGAAAGAGAGGAAGGAATGGGCCTAGCAACACTTTCTAATTGTTGATAGATTTACCTAGTGATGTGTGTGAACACTCTAGGACAACGGGGTACTTTTTTCCCTCTTTAGGAGGTTTTTTCCCCGACTTGTATATACGCCTATTGCCCTAACGTGCTATTTATCTTTGTACATTCTCTAGTAATACATTCAGTATTGTGTGTTGTGCTCCAAGCTTCTTCTTCTTCCTTGTGTTGTTGGTGTGCTTCCGCATATGTCTAACTCCAACAATTGGTATCAGAGCAGGTTGTCGCTTCATCTAGGGTGTCATCGACACCCCTCCAGTTGTAGTCTGAAAACCGCAATTTGAGCTCGTTTCGGCCTTCAAACGCACTATCACAGTGCTTGTGCAGGCTATTTTGTCGTTTTATGCCAAAGGTATATACCAGTTTTGGTTCGCCAATATAAGCGTCTCAAAGTTTGCTACAGGTCTAACAAAATTTGTCTAGGTAGTTCTATTCAACTTTTTGAGGTACAATCAATTTTATGCATCAACGTATTTTAGTCACCGGCCATGGCTGAAAGCAGTGATGTATTCTGTATGTTGGTTGTTGAGGATAAGTTGGATGGTACCAACTACCCATTATGGGCTTATATGATGCAACATGTATTGGTTGCAAAGGACTGTGGAACATTGTGCAGGGTGTTGAAAAACGTCCTCTCACACCTGGAACTTTTACAACTACAGCTACTGAAGCTAATGCAGAAGGTGTCGAAGATGATGATATTCTCCATATTCCTGTTCGTGCTGCGATTTTTGCCGCACCTAGTGTAGAGAATATTCGTTGGGATGGCAGAGATGCTCAGACACATGCATTGATAGCTTTGTCTATCAAACATGCCATTATTCCTCACATTCGCTCTTGCAGAACAGCTAAGGATGCTTGGGATACACTTACCACATTGTACCAAGCTAGGAATGAGGCTCGTGTTGCTTACCTCTGAAACCAATTGGAGAGTGAGCACATGAATGAAGATGATTCTATGGACAATTTTCTAACAAAGATCAAAGACTTGAAGGAACAATTGATTTCTGCTGATGAAGTTATACCAGATAGCTAACTTATGCAGA
Organism: Ceratopteris richardii; assembly: GCA_020310875.1. Lineage (NCBI taxonomy): Eukaryota > Viridiplantae > Streptophyta > Polypodiopsida > Polypodiales > Pteridaceae > Ceratopteris > Ceratopteris richardii. The sequence continues at coordinate 126,874,319 of CM035426.1, forward strand.
TCGTTTTGAACGGTCTTCTTGATTCATATCAGAGTTTTGCTTTTGCTCTTTGGTTGATGATGAATGGCAATCCAAATGCCTTGTCGTTTGAGGAGTTAGTCTCTGTTCTATTGCAAGAAGATCAGTCTAGGCAGAACAGGTCCATTATGTGTGTTGCAGATCAAGGTTTCCTAGCTAGTCAGAAGGGCAAAGGAAGATGGAGCTCTTCAATTAGTAAGCAGAAATCTGCTAATTCTTCACAATCAAAGAGGGAAGACAAAGATGAAAAGAAATCAGAAAAGCAGAAATTGTTTTGCAAGTACTTTAAAGGAAATGATCATATCATAAAGAACTGTCCAAAACTGGCTGCTAAAGAGGCAAAGAAGAAAGAGGCTTGAATGGTTGTTGCAGAAGCCTCTACATAAAAAACAGAGTCTCCTAATCTTGTACAGGAAGAAGAATGGGCGTTTACTACTGTTTACAGTTTTGACCCATCTTCTCATGAGTAGTGCATGTTTGCAGTAGACTCATATGTTTGTATTTTGACAGTGGGGTGACCAAACATATTACCTCACAACACAGTTTCTTCTCTTCCCTCGAGCCTGCTCCTAGAGGGAATACTGTTACATGCGCCAAAAACTCCTCTTATCCTGTTATGGGAGTTGGTAAGATCATTTTGACTATTGATGATGGTAGATCTTTCACTTTGTTAGATGCTTTGTTTGTGCCAAGGATCAAAAAATTTTTTTTTTGAGTTTTTGCATTAGCCAAGGTTGGCTTCGTTGTGAAATTTGTTGATGACAGATGTACAGTTCATGATCTTTCAAATGGCGATATGATTATTGCTTCTGGCATTTTATGTCGTGTGTTGTATAAGCTCCTAGACTGTGAAAGATCTGTAAATGATTTGGCATGTGCAGTACATGATTCTCAGGCTATGTCAGATGCAAAGCTTTGGCATGCATGCTTTGGTCATCTAATTTTTTATAGTTTGCTATGCCTGTAGAAATCTGAAATGGTGTCCTCTTTGCCCAAACTTGAGGCACCTGGAAAACATGTTTGCGAAGGTTGTATTTTGGGCAACATGCAGCGTTCCTCCTTTCCAAAAGATGGTTGAGTTCAGGATACTCAAAAATTGCAGCTTGTACATAGTGATGTCTGTGGTCCTATGCAGCCATATTCTTTTGGAAATTATCTTTACTTTGTGACTTTCATCGATGATTTTTTCCGGCATGCATGGGTATATCCATTGAAGGCAAAGTCCGAAGTGTTCATGTGCTTCAAACAATTTTTGGTTTTGGCTAAAAATCTGTTAGCATGTAGAATGGGCACCCTCCGTTCTGATCGAGGGGGGGAATATATATCTTCTGATTTTAATGCATTTCTAGTTGAACATGGGATAAAACACTAGTGTACAGTGCCGTATACACCTCAATAGAATGGAGTTGCTAAACAAAAGAACAGGTCACTCATGGAGATGGTGAGGTGTATGGTCAAGAGTAAGGCTTTACCACATAGTTTCTGGCTTGAGGCTGTCATGTGTGCAACATATGTACTTAACAGGTGTCCCACTAAAGTGCTGCAGTCTATCACTCCATATGAGGCTTGGCATGACCGCAAGCCATGTGTTGCTCATCTACATGTTTTAGGTTGTTTGGCATATGCATTAGTGCCCGAACAACATCGCACAAAATTGGATGATAAAGCAGTAAAATGTATTTTTGTTGGGTACAATTCTGAAATTAAAGGCTATCGTCTGTATCATCCACAGACTAAACGCATTTTGGTTAGTCGTGATGTTGTTTTTGTGGAAGAAGAATGGGCGTTTAGTACTGTTTGTAGACCCATCTTCTCATGAGTAGTGCATGTTTGCAGTAGACTCAGATGTTTGGTATTTTGACAGTGGGGCGACCAAACATATTACCTCGCAACACAGTTTCTTCTCTTCACTCGAGCCTGCCCCTAGAGGGAATACTATTACATGCGCCAAGAACTCCTCTTATCCTGTTATGGAAGTTGGTAAGATCATTTTGACTATTGTTGATGGTAGTTCTTTCACTTTGTTAGATGCTTTGTTTGTGCCTCGGATCAAGAAAAATTCGTTATGAGTTTTTGCATTAGCCAAGATTGGCTTCATTGTGAAATTTGTTGATGACAGATGTACAGTTCATGATCTTTCAAATGGCGATGTGATTATTGCTTCTGGCATTTTATGTCGTGTGTTGTATAAGCTCATAGACTATGGAAGATGTGTAAATGATTCGGCATGTGCAGTACATGATTCTTAGGCTATGTCAGATGCAAAGCTTTGGCATGCATGCTTTGGTCATCTAAATTTTTCTAGTTTGCTATGCCTGTAGAAATCTGAAATGGTGTCCTCTTTGCCCAAGCTTGAGGCACCTGGAAAACATGTTTGTGAAGGTTGTATTTTAGGCAAAATGCAACATTCCTCCTTTCCAAAAGATGGTTAAGTTTAGGCTTCCCAAAAATTGCAGCTTGTACATAGTGATGTCTGTGGTCCTATGCAGCCATCTTCTTTTGGAAATTATCTTTACTTTGTGACTTTCATCGATGATTTTTTCAGGCATGCATGGGTATATCCATTGAAGGCAAAGCCCGAAGTGTTCATGTGCTTCAAACAATTTTTGGTTTTGGCTGAAAATCTGTTAGCATGTAAAATGGGCATCCTCCGTTCTTATCGAGGGAGGGAATATATGTCTTCTAATTTCAACGCATTTCTTGCTGAACATGGGATAAAACACTAGTGTAGAGTGCCGTATACACCTCAATAGAATGGAGTTGCTAAACAAAAGAACAGGTCACTCATGGAGATGGCGAGGTGTATGGTCAGGAGTAAGGTGTGTACAGCATATGTACTTAACAGGTGTCCCACTAAAGTGCTACAGTCTATCACTCCATATGAGGCTTGGCATGACCGCAAGCCATGTGTTGCTCATCTGCATGTTTTTGGTTGTTTGGCATATGCATTAGTTCCCGAAGAACAGTGCAGAAAATTGGATGATAAAGTAGTAAAATGTATTTTTGTTGGGTATAGTTATGAAATTAAAGGCTATCGTCTATATCATCGACAGACTGAACACATTTTGGTTAGCCGTGATGTTGTTTTTGTGGAATATGTTATTCAGCCATTGCTTTCATGTACGAAGGAGACATTTGTTAGCTCCAAAGACATGTATGATACTTTGCTACCTCTTTTTACTTGTGGACAGTCTAGTGTTGGTCCTAATGAGGCAAGTTCTCAACCTTTGCAGGTTTCATGTGATGATGTAGATCATTCCATTTTTTATGCAGATTTACATGATGCACTTATTGATGAAAGAGTTGATATTGAGCAGGTGCCAAAATGGCTGGTGCAGACCTTGCATGACAACAAATTAGATGCACCTATGTCATATTGCACTCGATCAGGATCTCATAGTGCTTCTTTTACGTCAGATTGTTATGCTATGGCTGCATCTAGTCTTTGTGATGAGATTGATCCTATTTCATTTGATGAAGCACAAAATTCAGAAAATTGGATGGCTGCTATGCAATATGAATATGATGCAATAATGAAGAATGGTACTTGGTCTTTATGTGACATGCCTCCTGGCAAGAAGGCCATTGGCACTAAGTGGGTATACAAGCTGAAGTGTAAACCTGATGGTACAGTTGATAGGTATAAGGCTAGGATTTTTGCAAAGGGTTATGCAAAGGAAAGAGGCATTGATTTTGATGAGACCTTTGCACCTACATGCTGTATGACTAATGTTTGGAGCATCTGTGCACTTGCAGCCCATCATGGTTGGAATGTAACATCCATTGGACATTGAAACTGCATTTCTGAATGGTGACTTGCATGAAGAAGTGTATGTTTTTCAGCCCCGTGGCTTTGTGTAGAAAGGGCATGAAAACTAGGTGTACAGGTTAAAGAAGGCATTATATGCTTTAAAGCAAGCACCACATGCTTGGTATGAGAAGATACATGCCTATTTGATTGCATATGGTTTTGAGAACAGTCCAATTGAGAGCACCTTATACGTTAAGCATGCTAATGATGTGCTTCTAATCATTGTTGTCTATGTTGATGACATGCTTCTCACTCGTCCTATTGAGAAGCATATTGCTGATTTTAAGGCTGATTTCCATGCCTCATTTGAGATGTCTGGTTTGGGGTATTTGCATCATCATTTGGGCATTTACTTTATGCACATTGATGGTGGAATGACCTTGTGTCAAACAAAATATATTGACACATTATTGCAGCGTTTTTGCCTTGAAGACTATAAACCCATCGCCACTCCTATGGAGACAGGTTTACAATTGAGTCTTCGTGATGCTGGAGATTCATTTGATGATGTTCTCTATCAGCAAGCTGTTGGGTGCCTGATTTACTTATGCATTACTCGGCTAGATATTCAGTTTGCTGTCTCACAGATGAGCAGGTTTATGCATTGCCTAGGAGTTAAGCATTGGTAGGCGGTTAAGCGCATCTTTTGCTACTTGAGAGGTACTCGGCTACTTGGGTTGTTTTATCCTAAGGGGGGATCACCACCGCCAGATTAGCATGCTTTTTTTGACTCTGATTAGGTTAGTTGCTATGACACTTATGTGTCCAGTAGTGGCTTTTGCTTCATGCTTGGTAGCTCATGTATATCTTGGTTGAGCAAGAAGCAACCTACTGTGGCCACTTCCAGTTTTGAGGCTGAGTATAGGGAAGATTTCACAACGACTATTGAGTGTGTGTGGCTCAGATGCCTTATGGCTGATTTGGGTGTTGGTCAGTCTTCTGCCACCACCATCTTCACTGACAGTCATAGCGCATTGGTAGTTGCGGGGAACCCTGTGTTCCATACTCGCACTAAGCACATTGAGTTGCATTATCATTATGTCAGGGAGAGGTTCTCTGCTAGGGAGATCAGCTTGACATATGTGCCCACTCAAGAGAACATTGCAAACCTTTTCACGAAGGCTCTGCGTAGGGAGAAGTGTGAAGCTTTTTCATAAACGTTTAGGCTTACTTCCTTTTGTGAAGTGGTATATTTAGGTAGTGATGTGTGTGAACACTCTAGGACCGTCGGGGCACTTTTTTGCCTCTTTAGGAGTTTTTTTTCCCCAGACTTGTATATATGCCTATTGTGCTAACGGGCTATTAACATTTAGTATTGTGTGTTGTGCTCCAAGCTTCTTCTTCTTCCTTGTGCTATTGGTGTGCTTTCATAGACGTCTAACTCCAACACTAATTATACAGGAGAATATGAACAAAAGTTTGAATTTTTCCATGGACCCATGATGAGGGGAAGAGAAAAGAAATAACAAGATGAAGCCTCAAGCACACTGTCAGGATTAAAGAGAAAACAAAGTGCAATGTTCCTTAACATTGGAAGACTTGCTTCAATTCAAACCTCAGTTATGGAGTAAACTAGCTCAATAATTGAATTTGGAAGAAACTAACGCATCTGTGGGAAAAGATAGAGTGGAAGTGACACTCACAATAAAAATTCTGATTGATAAAGTGGGAGAATTTAGCAAGGGAGATGAGGGAAATACATGCCTCCCAATCACATGTAGAGGATACATGACAAAAGCAATTTTAGACATAGGAGCAGGACTAGGGATAGCCACCAAGGAAATATGGGAAATATGGGAAAAATGAGGAAAACCAGCCCTATGACCTACTCAACTGAAATTGCAGTTGGCTGATGGTCATGTTGAAAGACCTCTATGAATCTTAGAAAAGGTCACCTTGATGACTTATGGAGTTGAGTTCGGGCACATGCTGGCTATCTGTCAGTTTGGCAAGGCAAGTAATTATGAAATGATCCTAGGATGAACCTTTATGAGACAATTAAGAGTAGTGCAAGATTGGGAGACAAGACACTTTATATCTCCAACATCAAGATGTCACAATGAAAATCAATTTTCGTACTTTCGCATACAGAGATGTACCACCCCTATAGTGGAATCTTTTCCATAAAGAGGAAGATGATGTGTCCATTCATAGTGTAGGAACGAGTGTCTAGACTTGGATGGATAAAGATGCCCAGCTATGGATGTGTAAAGAAGCAAAGTAGGAAGAAGAGAGACAATAAGTATGGTCGTGGGACACAAAAACTATAGATCTAGAGAAGACATATCGAGTCTATATGAATCCAGAAAAGTGTGTCTTTATGGTCAGACAAGGCAAAATTTTGGGACATATAGTATCCAAGAACGACATCTCAATGGATGAAGATAAAATAAAAGCTATTTTGGAATTACCAAGACTGAAGAACACTAAGGAAGTACAAGCCTTTATGGGACATTGTGGATGTTACCGATGATTCATCCACATGTATGCCATATTTGCTAAACCTCTGTACGACTAATGGAATTCGACTTTGAGGTGGTAGTAAAGAAGGGTAATACACATGTAAGGGTATAGCATTTATCAAGAATGACTCATGGGGAGCCACCCATAGGAGTAGTTGATGAGGTACCTGACATATACCTGTTCAACTTAGAAGTATGTGTGAAATGGGCCAAGAAATTGATTCCTATACTCATGCATGGACCACATCATAAGATCAATATGAACAACAAGAAGGAGTTCTAGAAAACATGAAACCTTCACATTCTGGCAAACAATTTGTATTTTAGAGACTTTAATGGAGTACTTCTAAGATGTTTAGAAGATGAGGAGTGAAGGAGTTTCTTAGAGCAAGCCCATGAAAACAAGTGGAAAACTGATAAGGGCATTAGTGGAACAACTCAAAAACTGAAAAGATTAGGTGTGTATTGGCCCGACATGCAAAAGGATGTGCATGAACACATACATGACTGCCAAGTATGTCAAGAAAATACACCTAAAGAACATTTGTCATTATGCTATTCTACAATTGCCCCCAAGTGAAGTAAACCACTAGTCAACCTTTGAAGCTCCATAATTTTCCAAAGGAGCAAGCCTAGCTAGAAAGCGAGCACTGGAAGAGCAAAGTAAGGACTATGCTATTATCGGGAAGAAATTATTTAAAAGAGGGAAGGATAATCAATTATGGTTATGTGTACATGAAGAAGAATACCTTCCCGTACTTGAGATGGCTCATGCAGGAGCAGCACGGGGTCATTTTCTAGCCAAAAATATTGTCAAAACGATTCTCTTCGCAGGCTTATGGTGGCCTACTTTACATATGGATGCAGAGACATGTGTGGAGTTGTGACGTATGTCAATGAACAAAGCATCCTATAAGACAAGATGACATGCCCTTGAGACCCATGATTAATGCGCGAGCCTTCTCAAAATGGGGTATTGATTTCATTGGACCAATAACCTCCCCAGTGAAAGGATCGCATGCTAAATATATCATCGTAGCCATGGAGTATTTGACAAAATGAGTGGAAGCAAAAGCTACAAGGAAAAATGATGCCCAAACTACTGCAAAATTCTTATTTGAAAATATATTCACTTGCTTTGGACTACTGATTGAAATCGTGAGTGATAGAGGAACACACTTTATTAATGAAGTCATCGAGTTGATTATGAATGAATTTCTAGTGATCCATAAAAAGTCAGCTCCCTATCATCCATAGGCTAATGGACAAGCAGAGAGTTCTAATAAGGTGTTATGCACAATGTTAACTAAGATCATCAACAATGGAAGGTCAGATTGGGATAAACAATTGCATCATGCAATATAGGCCTTCCGAGTGGTATAAAATGGCGATTGGAACCACTCTCTTTAATCTAGTCTATGGGCAGAACACGATATTTCCGATTGATTTCTTAGTCCCTACTTCACGAGTTGCTGAGAAATATGAGTGGATGGGACATAAATTATCAAGACAACTGGACCAAATAGAGAAATTGTATGAGACTAGGTTACAAGTTATAGCTGGCATCTATGCGGCGAAAAGGAGACAAAAGGCCTAGTGCGTAGCTCACATCAATGAAAAGGGACTTAGAAAAGGAGACCTAGTATTAGTATACAATCATAAGCAACATGCAAAGAAATTGCAAAAACAAGGATATGGACCATTGCTTATAAACAAAATCTCGACAAGTGAAGCGATCAATCTAGCAACACTCGATGGAGACATCTTACCCAACTACATAAGTGGTTGTAGGGTCAAACGATACATGGAACCCCTAACTGATAGAATGTTGTTTCTCTAGCACAATGGTAAGCACCATGTTAAGAAGATCCACCTCCTTAATGGCAATCCACGGAATAGATAGGAGTGATATGAATATCGTGAATGTGAGAAGTACTGAGAGTGAAGGTGAGAAGCATGGAGATGCACACACACACACAAGAAAGAGACAAGCAAGACACAATGGAAGGTTGAAAGTAGTTTCTATTGCTCAATAACACTATTACAAGTTCAAGTTTGCTCTAAGCTCACCCTAACTAACCTCAAAAATGAGCTTTCTACCTCTTCTTATAGTTTCTAGACTCGTTTTGACTGGTTTCACATCTAGTGTCTGACATAGTTAAAAAGTAGGTTCTAGGCACCATTTGGAGGTTTAAACGAGATCTAAAATTAGCCACAATTTGTATCCTTGTTCTACCTAAGCTCCTCAAGCTCGAGGACTCCTCGGCTTGCACAAAAGGAAGCTTATACATACAAAAGTGGGTGTTTCTATGATACATATGGTACAAAAGTGATGAAAATCATTGTTTGAGGTTTTGAACAAGTAATGTAGAACATATTCTTTTGGAAAAAATAGACTGCATGGCTTCCCAAAACTTTTTGTAGTCCGCCTTCACATGCTACCTTTGCATCTATGCCTTTGGCTACTGCCAACATCCCCTCCCTCTCGCCTTTGTCATCCTCGATAGATCCTTGTTGCGGGGTCTATATGATGTAGTTTTGTAGGAGGTCATGAGCGAGGGTGTGCTCTACAATACCAATACCTCGTGCAAGATCAGCTTCAAGTTTTTCCCAGTCTATGGGCTGAGGTTCATCGGGAGGTGGAAGCCGGTAGTGTGTGGAGTACACAAGTTGTTTGTAGGCAAATAATTGGAGAAGATGAGTGGGCCTTCTGATAAAGACTTCAGAATGGTACTCCTAGAAGCCTATCATGAACATCTCTTCAAAGGTCATCTTATAACAGGCAAGTAAGTACTTTATACGACAGTGCCAAGCATAACACACCCGGAGCGATGGCGTAGTGCTGATATCGTATGCCAAGTCGTAGTTACCATGCTCAAATTCCCGGGTGTTAACATGCATTGCTTTGACATGACGAAATATCTTTAAAATGATTTGCATCATGTCAAATATCTTGATAGTCATGTGTGCTACAACATCGTCCATGCGGTGTAATAGGGGGAGCCAGTGACGAATTGTAGCCATCATATATCTGACTATGGGGGCAACAGGTTAGAGTGAAGTAAGGATAATTGAGCCAGTCCTGGAACTGCTTATTATTCTAAACCTTAATAGTGAATGCCTTCCAAGAGCAGTGTCTTGGCATAGGAACCCAACATGGGTTGTACTGCAAATGCAATGGTGCCTTGACCCATGTGTGCATCATCAACTGCAAGGTGATATTCTGCCATTAACATGAAGTATGGTTTATATTGAAGCTCATTGCTGGAGATATACCTTCGAGGGGCTAGTTGAGTGAAATAGGATGATTGTAATATTCAATCCTCAATCATGGCCATGGCATGCAGTTGTGCTTCTACACGTGCGGAGTGGGTTTTCCCAAGTTCTTCTACTGACTTAAGCCATGCAGGCGTAGGAAGTTCAAAAGTGTCTTGTCTGTCTGTTGTGACACATCTGCCTGGGAGTGGTTGTGGTTCATAGGCCTCTTCATATGTTTCCTCCATCCGTATAGAAACAGTTTCTTCTTCAATCGGGATTTCTGGTGGGAAATCTAGCCTGGGAGGTGCAGAGTAAGTTTCCACCTGAACTTGAAGCTTGAGTACTTGTGTGCATAAGAAGTTGAGCTTTTTCAAGACGTTCGAAGGTGTGACCGTTGGTACAAGTGTCAGTTGTGCAGGTGCCCATAGCAATAGATGTTTATGATCATTCTTAAGCTTTTGCTATTCCTCATTGATCTTATCATAGTCCTCTAGTATTCATGCATGATCTTTTAACAATATTTGCATGGATTCAAAGGGTACTGCTTTAAAGCGACTAGGACTGAGGGGCTCATCTGGTCTATCCAAAGCTGCGTCTAGATTCTCACGATTCTGTTCCTGTAGTCGCTAATTCTCTTCCTTAGCCACGGTGAGGTGGCATCTTAAGAGTCCCATATTTCGAGTGAGTGTAGCGTTTCTTATTGTCTGAGCCTATAAAATATTTTCAATATCCATAAGTGCTTCCTTCGTCTTCTGTTCACTTTCTAGCTCTAAAGAATGGTAAATTTCTCTTTTTTTTTTTGATGTCGCGCATTAAGGGAAGCATTCTCTATTGTTAAGGAGTTCAATTGTTCCTGTAACTATGTAGTGGTGTGTTGTAATGCTTGGTAGCTGCTTCCAAGAGATGCAAGTTCTCTAACTTGTGTCATGCAAGAAAACATTTGTTGGAATGCATTGTCGATCGTGGGTGACAATATCAATGGTGCGGTGAGTGAAGATGATGTGAGTGTGGGTGTGGATGCAGTGGGAAGGGGAAAGGGGGATGGGAGAGTGGATAAACCTAGCTCTAGCCCAAATATGCCTTAACGCTTCGGAATTATAGAGCTCTTCAAATTCTCTTGAGAGAAATTGATATTGACCCTACTTGTTGCCATCAAAGCAAAGCATGGCATCAAAAATAAAGTCAGCGTCTGCAAGGGGTCCTGGCTCCTGCTAAACCTTGGAACCAATGAAAATTTCTATGAACTTTTTCAGTGTATCCCATAGGAGGATCATCTATGGGCATCGCTCCTGGGAAACATTGAAACTACGGGGGTTGTGAGGTAGGGTAAGATTCAGCCAATAGGTTTCCAAAGTTGATTACTGGCATACTGGGGCCAGCCGCAGAGGATCCTTCGGCTTGCATGATTATCTGAATGGGTGTGTAGATGATCTGCTACAAAAGGATAACACATTAGTGTGGAAACTATTTAGGATCCCAATAAGGTGAGACGGCAATCCCTTTCCATAACCGATGTGTAACCCAGTAGCCGAGTGTTGTGAAGTGGTTTATGGAATGATTTTTTTAGAAACTAATGGAGGTCAATAGACACCTACATGCTTTAGATGGTGCATATATTGCTTATGATGAGTCTTGTATTACAAGTGACAGTGGGTTAGTGTGGGTGAATTTATACAAGGTTTAGTTGTGAGTGAATTATTACAAGGGTAGTGGTTATTCATAATGGGCGTAATGTTGTACAAGGGATCTTGTGAAGGTTTTTGGACACGTTTCCACATCCATTTCCTAAGAGTTGATGAGTGGGTGGTATTCTTTTGCTGAGGTACAAAAGATGATTCTCTTGGTTGTGGTGTTGATGGGTGAAGTGATTTCAAAGGGGTATATATTACATGGCTTGAGTTTTGGGCTATAATACAATGTTTGGGTACCCAGATCTACATGGATGTGGGTCACGTGGTTAAGTACAGCTTGGCGATCCAAATCTGTCGAGTCTTTTTCGATGTAGAAGAAGGTCGAGAAGATGTTGGATGCTGACTTTGACTCTGCTTGGGCATCTTCTTGTCATTTTCTGCATTGTTGGAAACTGTTGGTGCTTTTCGTCCTTTGGGAACCCATACTTGCTTTGTGCTACTTACCTTTGGTTGTTGTTACTGCTTCTGTCTTTGTGTTGCCTAGTATGGTCGTCGGTTTGGGTTCCTCAATCATGGTTGGCTCCTTTGTGGTTGAGGGTGGGAGACCTAGTTGACACTCTGCTTTGGAAAAGAAGGGAGGTCCAAGACTTGCGAAACTTGCGCATTATGAAGTGAGGCATTCTGTACAACAGATCTAGGCCAGTTTGTAGTAACTGTGGAAGGATGGACACCGGAGGCTATCATGCCCCTCTGTCTGCTGATACATTCCACCTAACCACTAATGCAACCAACCTCGCCTCTGATGCAAGACCCGAGAAGATCTCTTGATGATCACCTTACTGTCAACTATCCATCGCTAAGCTCTCATGGGTTGACTTTGGAGGGAGCATGCTTAATCAATGGATTTGTCCAAAGATCTTTCGATCCCCCTTCGCAATCATTTTGTGTGGTCTAGGGTTACATACCTCAGGTGGAGTGTTGTTGCGGAAGTCAAGCGGTATCACTTGCTGTTGATCTAAGGTCCTGATCTCCAAGAAGCCTTGTCTAAGATTTAGGTCCACTGAGTGATTGTATAGCCAATCTTAGCCAAGGATTAGGGGTTCTATCAAGTTGTTGTCATGGCACATTAGGAGCTTCACTATCATAGTCACTTCGTGTATGAAGATAGAGAAGGTCCACCTCACCCATGCAAGGGATTTCCATTCCTCCTAGCCCTATGAGGTATGCCTCAATTGGCCGCATTTCTATTCTTGAATCCTTATAGTGAGACCATCTAATTGCATTAGTTGCAACACCTACATCAATTAGAGCTCTAAGTGTCTGCTAGGTGTTGCCTTGTCTTAGCAATACTGTAATGAATGGTCTCCTATCCACTATGCTAGGATGAGCAGTTGACTGTGTTTAACATATGGCTATGGGGTATCTTGGTGTTTCTTCTAGATGGTTATAATGTTCTCTCCCTAGTCCTTATCTTCGTAGCTTTATGCGCTTAATGCGTTCTAAAGCTTCTGCCTGAGCTTCTGCACATATTCTCTTTTCTTCCTCCTTATGCTTCTTTTCCAATGTGAGGCGTCTAAGCATGTCCTCAGTAAGAGGTTCCTAATATAGCTTGACTCTACACCCACTAATGTAATTATGCATTATTTCTCCTTCTAGTGTGGCTGATTGTATCGCTCCACTTGTCAATAGTTTGTTAATGATCATAGGTCCATAACCTCACTTTTCTAGTTTCTGTGCATGCTGTTTCAACATATACACTAGGACTAATTGACCTTCTTTTAAGCCTTTGTCTTTCACATGTGCATCGAAATAGGCTTTCTATCGCTTCTTTGCTACGTATATGACTACTGCTGCTTTCAGCCTGGTTTCTCCTAATCGTTCCAATTCTATTATCCTTGATGATAGTTCATGGCCAATCCATTGATGTTCTTATGCAACCTTAAGGGTAGGTATCAAAAAGTCCAAAGGAATCACATCATTTTGACCAAAAACCATCTGAAAGGGATTTGCATTGAGTACGCTCTTATTGGCCACTCGATATGCTCAAACAACGTGATGTAACTATCTGTCCCAAATTGAACGTTTGTTTTTCACGAGTTTCGTCAATGCATTACAAAGGATCTTATTAGTACTTTGTGCTTGACCATTGGCTTGAGGATGATATGGTGCGGATTTCTTATGAATCACCATAAAATCTTGTAACAAATATTCCATGACCTGATTTAGAAAGTGAGTTCCTCAATCACCCACTAACTCTATAGGCAATCCATATCTTGTAAAGACATTTTCAAATAAGAATTTTGCAATCATGTGTGCATCATTCTTTTTGGTCGCCTTTGCTTCTACCCATTTAGTAAGATAATCGTCACAACTATGCTGTATTCCGCATGAGTAACTTTTGTAGGGGGGTTAATGGGTCCTACAAAGTCTATACCCCACTTAGAGAATGCACGTTCTCCCATCATGGGTTTCAGTGGCATTTCATCTCTGCGAGTAGGAAACTGAGTTCTCTGTCACACATCACATCTCTTAACGTAGGCATGTGCATCCATGTGAAGAGTGTGCCACCATAATCCTACAAATAGTATGGCTTTGATTATCCAGTCGGGGTCAAAATGACCTCCCGTAACACCTTTCTGTGCAGTCTCTAATATAGTCAAGTAATCGCTCTCATGAACACATTGTCTTAGGTATCCGTCTCTTCCTCATTTGTACAAGTTATCACCAATGAGTGAGTAGTCTTGAGCTTCCTGATCTAGACTTCGTTGTCTTGCTAAAGTCATTCCTTGAGGGGATGTCTTTGTCCTCAAGTATGTCACTAACGGTTTGCTATTCTGTGTGAGAGACATATGATATAATGTGGCATGTTCTACCAGTTGTCTTTCTCAATAGACATGACATTCTCTACACAGCTTATAGACGTCTGCTTCCTGTTGATATATTTAGGTAGTGATGTGTGTCTAGGACCGTCGGGGCACTTTTTTTCCTCTTTAGGAGGTTTTTTCCCCCAACTTGTATATATGCCTATTGCCCTAATAGGCTACTTATCTTTGTACATTCTAGTGGTAATACATGTAGTATTGTGTGTTGTGCTCCAAGCTTCTTCTTCTTCCTTGTGTTGTTTGCATGCTTCTGCAAACGTCTAACTCTAGTAATTGGTATCAGAGCAGGTCACCACTTCATCTAGGGCATCGTCTACACCTCTTCAGTCACGGTCTCAGAATCGCACAAAATTTGGTGAGCATACTCAAGATGTTTTAGAAATCAAAACTACTTCGCAATGTGGTGCCAAAATCACATTCTGAGCTCATTTCGGCCTCTGAATGCACTATCACAGCGCTTGTGCAAGTTATTTCATCTTTTTATGACAAAGGTATATACCAATTTTGGTTCGCCAATATAAGTGTCTCAAAGCTCGGCTACAGGTTTAGTAGAACTCATCTGGGCAGCTCTGTTCAACTTTTCGAGATATAGTCAATTTTCTGCATCAAGGTATTTTAGTCACCGGCCATGAATAAAAGCAGTGATGTATTCTGTATGTTGGCTATTGAGCATAAGTTAGATGGTACCAACTACCCATTATGGTCTTATATGATGTGACATGTATTGGTTGCAAAAGGACTATGGAATATTGTGCAGGTGTTGAGAGACATCCTGGTACACTTGCAAATACAGGTATTGCAAAAACCGATGCTGGAGCTGATGGGCATGGTGTCGAAGATGATAATATTCTACAAATTCCTATTCGTGATGTCGTTTCTATTGCATCTACTACAGAGCAAATTCGTTGGGATGGCAGAGATGCTCAGGCACATGCATTGATAGCTTTGTCTATCAAACGTGCCATTATTCCTCACATTCGCTCTTGTAGAACAGCAAAGAATGCTTGGGATACAATTACCACATTGTACCAGGCTAGGAATGAGGCTCGTGTTTCTTACCTCTGAAAATAGTTGGAGAGTGAGCACATGAATGAAGGTGATTCTATGGACAATTTCTTAACAAAGATCAAGGATTTGAAAGAACAGTTGATTTCTATTGATGAAGTTATATCAGATAGCTCACTTGTGCATACCTTTTTGAATGGTCTTCCTGATTCATATTAGAGTTTCGCATCTACTCTTCGTTTGATGATGAATGCAGGAATATCAGTCTAGGCAGAACAGGTCCATCATGTGTGTTGGAGATCAAGCTTTCCTGGCTAGTCAGAAGGGCAAAGGAAATGGAGCTCTTCTACTAGTAAGCAAAAATCTGCAAATGTTGCAGATTTGAAGAAGGAAGACAAAGATGAGAAGAAATCCGAAAGGCAAAAATTGTTTTGCAAATACTGTAAAGAAAATGATCATGTCATTAAAAGCGGTCCAAAACTGGCTGCTAAAGAGGCAAAGAAGAAAGAGGCTGGAATGGTTGTGGCAGAGGTCTCTACACCGAAAAGAGAGTATGCTAATCTTGTGCAGGATGGAGGATGGGCATTTCCTACTGTTTGTAGTTTTGAACCATCTTCTTATGAGCAATGCCTGTGTGCAGTAGACTCACATGTTTGGTACTTTGATAGTGGAGCGACCAAACATATTACCTTGCAACACAATTTCTTCTCTTCAATAGAGCCTTCCCATACATGGAATAATGTTACATGCACGGACAACTCCTCTGATCCTATTATGCGAGTTGGTAAGATCATTTCGACTACTACTGATGGTAGTTCTTTCACCTTGTCAAATGCTTTGTTTGTGTCAAGGATCAAGAAAAATCTATTATCAATTTCTACATTAGCCAAGATTGGCTTGGTTGTGAAATTTGTTGATGACAGATGTACAATTCATGATCTCTCAAATGGCAATGTCATTATTGTTTTTGACATTTTATTTCATGGGTTGTATAAGCTCATAGACTATGAAAGATCTGTATATGATTTGGCATGTCCAGTACATGATTCTCAGGCTACGTCAGATGCAAAGCTTTGGCATGCACACTTTGATCATCTGAAATTTGCTAGTTTGCTTTTTTGGTTTCCTCTTTGCCCAAACTTGAGGCACCTGAAAAACATGTTTGTGAAGGTTCTATTTTGGGAAAATTGCAACATTCTTCCTTTCCAAAAGATGGTTCAATTAGGGCTACTAAAAAATTTCAGCTTCTACATAGTGATGTTTGCCGTCCTATGCAGACACCTTCTTTTGGGAACCATCTTTACTTCGTGACTTTCATCGATGATTTTTCAAGACATGCATGGATATATCCACTGAAGGCAAAGTCCGAAGTGTTTTTGTGCTTCAAACAATTTTTGCTTTTGGCTGAAAATCTGTCAGCATGTAAAATGTGCACCCTCCATTTTGATCAAGGGGGGGAATATATGTCTTCTGACTTTAATGCAATTCTGGCTGCATCTAGTCTCTATGATGAGACTGAGCTTTTTTCGTTTGATGAAGCACAAAATTTTGAACATTGGATGGTTGCAATGCAATCTGAATATGATGCTATCATGAAGAATGGTACCTGGTCTTTACGTGACTTGCCTCTTGGCAAGAAGGCCATTGACACTAAGTGGGTATACAAGCTGAAGCGTAAACTTGATGGAATAATTGACAAGTATAAGGCTAGGCTTGTTGCAAAGGTTTATGCACATGAAAGAGGCATTGATTTTGATGAAACCTTTGCACCTACTTGCCAAATGACTACTCTTCGTAGCATCTGTGCACTTGCAGCTCATCATGGTTGGAATGTACATTAATTGGACATTAAAACAACATTTTTGAATGGTGACTTGCATGAAGAAGTGTATGTTCTTCAGCCCCTTGTATTTGTGCAGAAAGGGCATGAAGACCAGGTGTGCAGGTTAAAGAAGGTTTTATATGGTTTAAAGCAAGCACCACGTGCTTGGTATGAAAATATACATGCCTATATGATTGCACATGGTTTTGAGAACAATCCAACTGAAAGCACCTTTTATGTTAAGTGTGCTAACGATGTGCTTCTAATCATTGTGGTGTATGTCGATGACATGCTGCTCACTGGTCCTCATGACATGCATATTGCTGATTTTAAGGCTGATTTGCATGCCTCATTTGAGATGTTTGATTTGCATTCGCATCACTATTTGGGCATTCAAATTATGCAAGTTGATGGTGGAATGGCTTTGTGTCAAACGAAACATATTGACACATTATTGCAATGTTTTGGCCTTGAAGACTGTAAGCCTATTGCCACTCCTATGGAGACATGTTTACAGTTGAGTCTTCATGATGGTGGAGATGCATTTGATGTTGTTCTCTATCAGCATGTGATTGGATGCTTGATTTATTTATGCATCACTTGGCCATATATTTAGTTTGCTGTCTCACAGATGAGTAGGTTTATGCATTGCCCAGGTGTCAAGCATTGGAAGATGGTTATGCGCATCTTTTGCTAGTTGAGTGGTACCCGGCTACTTGGGTTGTTTTATCCCAAGGGAGGATCATTTCTGCCAGATTTGCATGCTTTTTCTGACTTTGAATGGGCTGGTTGCTATGACACTCGTGTGTCCACCAGTGGTTTTTGCTTCATGCTTGGTAGCTCATGTATATCTTGGTTGAACAAGAAGCAGCATATTGTGGCCACTTCCACTTATGAGGCTGAGTATATGGAAGCTTTCATAGGGACTGTTGAGTGTGTGTGGTTCAGATGCCTTATGGCTGATTTGGGTGTTGATTAATCTTCTACCACCACCATCTTCAGTAACAGTGATAGTGCATTGGCAGTTGCGAGGACCCCTGTGTTCCATGCTTGCACTAAGCACATTGAGGTGTGTTATCATTATGTCAGGGAGAGGTTCTCTGCTGGGGAGATCAGCTTGGCATATGTGCCCAGGCAGGAGAACATTGCAAACCTTTTTACGAAGGCTTTGCCTAGGGAGAAGTTTGAAGCTTTCCGCTTTGGGCTTACTTGCTTTTGTGGATTGATTCCACATAGCTTGACACTTCCTTATACATAAGTGCTAGCTCCTTGTTCACCACATCACTCCTAGGGGTGATTTGTTGATATATTTAGGTAGTTATATGTGTGAACACTCTGGTACCGCCACGACACTTTTTTTCCTCTTTAGGAGGTCTTTTCCCTCGGCTTGTATATACACCTATTGCCCTAATGGGATACTTATCTTTGTACATTCTAGTGGTAATACATTCAATATTGTGTGTTGTGCTCCAAGCTTCTACTTCTTCCTTGTGCTATTTGCGTGCTTCCAGAGACGTCTAACTCTAACACTTCCATTGAAGGCCAATATACTCCTAGTCTGTGTGGAGTCTGCAATGTACGATGTTTCGAATGATGTTGCTTCAGTGCACCTACATGTGCTAATTGCAACCAATTCGAGTATTCTAATTCATCTACACAACAAGCAAGACTTTTTTGATTATCCTATTTATATATGCTTGTTGCTATTATTTGATATCTTTGTGTTTTGGGATTTCCCCTTCTTTGATCCTAATCCTAGGATTCTTGGGTCCAAATGTGAGAATAGGGATGATAGGCTTGGCCCATTCTGGTATTATTTCCAGATTAAGCATGTATGCATCTGGTAGTTCATCTGCTATTTGTTGAGGAGCTTCTCCCATAGTTAGATGTGAAAGGTGATTGGCTCTAAGGTGGGTCTTTCCCTTCCTCACTACTACCTTGAAGTCGTATTCCATTAATAATAGAAACCAACATATCATTCGTCCTCATTAGAAGGCTTATTGACTAAGTATAACAATGCTTGATGATCCGTGAAGAACTTGAACTTATTTCACCAATAAGTAATGCCTGAATTTCTTTACTGCATAAATCATTCCTAATCCTTCGTGCTCTGTAGTGGTGTAATTTCCATTCAACTTTCTACTAGCATAAGCTATAGGGGAATCTATATTTCCTTCATTCGTGGGTTGTGCCAACACACATCCTATGGCATAGTTGGATGCATCCACATGTACATGGAATGGCTTGCTCCAACCCAGGGTTGTTGATATTGGTGCTAAGCACAAGTGTCGTTTCAGTTCATTGAATGAATTCTCACATTCATATGTCCATTAGAACTTGGTCAACAAAGAGTATAGAGGCTTCATGATGATTGCATACATGTGTATAAATCGGCAATAATACCCACAATGGCCCATGAAAGCCTGTACTTCTTTTACATTTCTTGGCATAGGTAGGTTTGCAATTACTTTCACCTTTTCTTCATCTGTAGAGATTTTGTTCTTTGACACAATATGTCCTAGACTTTTGCCTTGTCAGACCATGAAAACACACTTTTCTAGGTTCAAGCAAACCTGATATTCTTGACACTTGTCAAATACTTGCCTTAATTCAAGAATATGAGTTTTCCTCATGTTCGAGTGTGCACAGATGTCATTTACGTAAACTTCCAAATTTTTTCGTAAGAATTCCTTAAAGACATGGCACATGAATCATTGGAAAGTGGCGGGTGCATTTGTGAACCCAAATGGCATCACTCGAAATGCAAATATGCCCCATTCTATGGCAAAAGCCGTCTTATGTCGGTCTTTAGGAGCAATGGTTACTTGATTATAGCTTGAGAATCCATCAAGGAAGCTATAACCTCCTTGCCCGCAAATCTTTCTAGTAAGTGTTCCGTGATAGGAAGAGGATAACTATCTCTAATTGTGGTGGCATTAACTTTTTTAAGGTTAACACACACACACACACAATTTTCCGTTCTACTTGGGTATGACTACAATGGGGGATACCCATTCTGTATGCTCAATTTTGTAAATGAATCCTACTTCTATCAAGCGATCTATCTCTTCTTTAATCTTGGCCACATAGTTAGCATTGTATGTGTATGGTTTCTGCTTGGTAGGTTTAGCTTTTGGAGTCATAGGGATCCTATGGGAGCATATATCTGGGTCTACTCCTTTCAAATCTTTGTATCCAAGCAAACTAATCTCTATACTCTTGCAAAAGGGCAATTAACTCATCTTCTTCTTCATTGGCCAAATCATGCCCTATGTATGTATATTTTTCCTCTCCTTCTTCTATTGTGACTGATATTTTTGGTTTTCTCCCGATTATCATATACTTCTCCAATGCCTACTTCTCTCTTAGGCATTCGTACCATAATTCTTCTATCTTCTATCTCATACTTCTTGAAATTCTCGGGTACTTCCATGAGAGGTTCTTCTTCTTCTTTTATCTTGGGTGATTTCTTTCTCTTCTTCGGTTTATTTTCTATACTTTCTAAGAATGGGTCATGTTGTTCCATTTGATTTTCCTTGTCCAGCTCAGGGGTTTTGGCTTCTACAAAATAAAGATATTCCTCTTCTATTGAATGGAATGGTTCCATGATAATGGACTCTAATTCCTCCTCACAACTCTCTTCCGATTCTTGGATCACTTTCGTGCATTCTTCTAAGATAAAGTCTTCCTCAACAGGTTCAATCATGAAGATGGAAATGTCCTATCCATCCTCATCACAATGAGGAGTCCATTGGTCTTCATTTACATCTATATCCATCGTAGCTAAGATCTCTACCCAATCGTGAGGCTCGAATTCCTCGTCTGGAAACACTATAGGTGCATAGGCAGTGTCTTGAAGGGTTCGTGGGTGTCGTTCCGAACCTAAGTTACTCGCTTCTAACCGTTCTTCCTCTTGTTTTGCTACTTTACACATCCATAGATGGGTATCCTCGTGCAACCATGATGGTTTTGATTCTAACGAGTGTACCGACTCTATTTCTTCCTATGTCTTATGGATGGTATTCCACTGGATTGGGGGTACATCAGGATGGGAATAGTCCTTAAGATTGACTTTGGTTGTCATGCCTAAATGTTGCAATTACAAGGAATTGGTTCCCAAATCTTGTATGATCTGCAACTGATGCATGAATGGTCATCCTAAAATCATCTCATAAGCCTGATTTTTCCCAAAATCACAAATGGCAAAAGTGTGTTTGAATTCTACACCGCAAGTAGTGAGAGATATGCCTTCTAGTAAGCCTAATGGCTTTTCTATATGTTCATAAGCCATTTGCAACTTCATTCTTGTGGGTCTTAATGTTGGCTTACCCCAATGTTTCCATAAGGTAGTGGTAGTGATAGCTACACCAGCTCCTGAATCTAGAATGGCTTTAGTCATGTATCCTTTGTGGGCTATTAGAAGATAAGTATTACCTTCCTCTCCCTCGCTCACATCTCCAATTCTTTCCACTGGTATCTCTGTTACGTTCTTGTATGATCCTATCTGAGAGTGAGCAGTAGCTATCTCAGGGAATTGTTTAGCCACATGCTTCCACAATTCTGACTTGATTTTCAACAATTCTTCTAAAGTGAGATGACATTGGACTTTGGTGTTCTTGATTACTTCCGTGTTTCTAGGGATTATCAATTCTTTATTCCTCACTATTATAGTGGGTGCTCTCTGTGAAGAGATGGATAGGTATGTGCTTGAAGATGAAGAGGTGTTGCAAAATCCTTGATCTACACCAGCCAAATGAACTCCAGAAGTATATGGTGGGCCCTTTTAGCTTGCCAATGGATGTATTAGACACCCTATGTACCTTGGAAGATCACTCTCAAAAAGATAGATCAAAACAGATAAGTTGGAGTTAGCTCAGAGGTGAAAACTTGCTATTCTTGGTTCATACACCTGTCCAGTGTTTTACATAATTCTCTGAGCACAGCAACAATTAGCTTAATTCCTCTTGGGGAAATCTAGGTAACTTAAAGAGCTAACTTTCAAGAGTAATCTCATAAAAAATAATGAACCACACACTGAGAATGAGTTTTAACAAGTGATGACATCATCCCGATTTTCACGGGCTGCTACAGAAATAGACCAGTGAGCAGAAAAATCAACATAACTCAAATTTAGAAATTCAATGATTATGAAAATTTGTATGGTTATACTAGACAGTAAGCTGAATCCAACAAGCTTTAAATCACTGAATTTGGATAAGTAACCACTGAGAAATGGCTCTGACAAGATGAGTGAAAAAGTCGGGTACCTGACAGAGAAGTGAAGATGAACAGACCGTGTTGACTTCAAATGAACATAACTGAAGATTGGAACATCCAAATGACATGAAAATTTGTGAGCATATAGTAGACTTATAGAGCTAACTTTACCAAGTTAAATCACTGAAAATGATGCACCAACCTCAGAGAAAACATCTCTGCAAGCTGACTGAGAAAACTGAGAGTAATGGTAGTGAGTAGTACACTTCACAAGAACATGGAAAGATGAACTCAAATAATCATGAAAATGAAAGTATATTGCTTGTAAAATACAATGAATTACTGATACATATGTGTGCCTTGTAATCACACCTTGATATGGCATAAAGCTCAGCTCTTGGAGGTCTTCACATAGGTCTCTCTAACCACGACTAAAACTGCCATCTATTTATAGTTGAGTTTGGGAGGCTAACTTCCCTCAATCACTCTCCAATCAATCAATGATTGATTTGATTCTCTACCTACCACAAATCACGAATTCGTGGCTCCTCTTTCCATTCTTGATCAAGTGGACTCAACCACTTAAGATTCTCTTACTTTTACATTAAGTAAACTCTTCAAAGGTTACAAGAGGTAGTTCACAAATGAACTTTACATAGTCTTCTTTTTAAAGCTTCTTCTAAGACTTTGTGAGACTCAAGCCAATACTTAGGCTTGTCATAGACTTGCTCCAACACTCTCATGCTGATAGACTTGGCTTCACAAGGTCCTGCGAATTGAGGTAGTTCTCACAAAGAATTAGATTCGAAATCCAGTTGTTCACTCAGTTACTCATCCTCAACATAGTAATACATAGAAGGGATGTCTTAGGGAAATTATTCTTGCTAGTCATCTTTCTCTTGAATAGGAGGATGGGTTTCTTACTCTCGTTGCCACTTCTCTTCTTGGATTTCTCTCAGAAAGCCTTGTGAATACTTGTGTATGGAAGAGAGGTTGTCTTCAGCCTCGGTATTTGGCACTTGAGACAGGGATGGTGCATTACTTTCCTGTGTCTCTGAGATAATAGGGTTCCTTTGCAAATTCTTCTTCTCGTTGCTAGTGATCAAGTATTCTAACCTCTCCAGTAGTCCTTGAAAGTGTAATTTAGGTTTTTCCATGTTCCAATTAATATAACGAGAGGCTTCGAACCTAGCTTGTGCTAATTCTACCATCATCATGCAAAGTTTAGTTCTCTCAATTTCTAAGTTTGCTTTTGGATAGTTCTTACTCATTTCAGCTACTTTGGGGTCCTTCTTTTAATCTCGCCTAATATGCGCGAAACATCATGTCTAGATCCTCAGGTATGGGTTCAGCTAGGACTGATCATGATCTCTGAGCTATGTTCTCCCAATAAAATTCTTGAGAAGTCAATTCGAGGATTTTAGCTCTGGATTCCTTTAGGCTTCCTTCTAACTTAGTTATCTTTTTACTCCACTTCCTTTTGATTCTCTCTCATGAGTCTTTCCAAGATTTCATCTTTCTACTACTAGAATCTCCAACTTTGCTAGTTATGGCTGCTTTTTCAGGATTAAGCTTCTGATCTTGAAAGAGCGCTTGGGCTCTTGTTATAGCTTGAATAGGCATGTATGTAGGGTTGGATCCATCTAATTTCAATACCTAACACATTTATGGGCATCACTTTAGAGGCATTAAAAGGTTTCTTTGGGCAGTCTTTGATAACATGCTCTTTACCACATTCGGCACAAAAACCTTGAATGTTATTATGACTGTCTTGCTATTGGAGGATGTGGGCAATCCTTTATGAAATGATCTCCTTGGCACCTAAAACATGGTCCTTTAGGGCCTTGTGGTCTCGGCTATCTCAACTAACTCATACATCACATTGGCATAATCGGGCTCCCAATTTGGTTCTTCGAGTGGGCTATTTTGTTGATATGATTCCATATGTTCTAGTGACTCGGTATAATATGCGGGTGGGCTATCTACATGGGTAGAGTCAAAACTGTTAGAATCGGGATCACCTTTTGTGATCAGGGGTGAAGAAGGCACTAAAGCCCTATTGAGTTCTCTTCTACAGCACCATACTTGATTGAGATGACATTAGCTTGTGGGGGTGGCTGCCGAGCTAAAACAGGTTGTGGTCTCTGTTGAGCCTGATAAGGATAGTTCTGTGGAGGCCTATAGTAATGGTGCTAAGCATTGTATTGACCTTGATACCTACTTGGTTGAGGGTATGCTTGATGCTAGTTCTATCATACTACTTGTTTGTTGTATGGGCAATCTTGGGCTGTGTGATTCGTGTATCGTCTCTCAATTGTACAACATTGGCCGCTAGGGTTGGCTTGAGGTTGTGCCACATTGGGACACACATTTGCCATATGATCATCACCACAGGAGTAACTATGTTTGTTTATCGCTAAGCTAGGCATCTGTTTGCTAGAAACTCCTAGTTTCTTGGCCACTTTTTTTGCTAGGTCTTGCTATCTGAGTCTTTATGGACTTTTGAAAGTTCCAATTCATCTCCTAAGTCATCCTCAATGTCTATGCATATTCTTACACATTTCTCTAGTGTTCAAGGTTCCTTCAGATAGACATAGGGGCATAGTTTAAAGCTCAACATGCCTTCTAAAAACAAAGAAACTTGCTTGGCCTATGAGGGTAGTTCTTGCATTAGGCATCTTTTGACATATTGTCTAAACCTACATCCTGCGAGTCTGACAGTTTCTGGGGGTCTATTTGAAGCTATGAATCAACAAAGAAGTATGCTATCTGATTCTACTTTTAGAGAATTTTGTGATGAATGACTCTAACAAGTGATGAATATCCCTAAATTGCCTTTGTTGCAATGGTTGGAACCAAGTTAAAGCCGTGTTCTTTAATGTGAGTCCAAACGCATTGTGTTGCGTGAACATGTCTTCTACTTGCTCTGCGCACAACACTTGCTCAAATTCTGCAACATGATCATAGGGATCTCCTATCCCATCAAATTAATTTTTCGTCGACTTTACTAATTGAGTGGGTCTTAGTATCCTTGGATGTTCACGTGGTCTAGGTAGAGGAAAGTCATCTCTAACACTAGTATTCTTAGTTCTCTTGGTCTCTCCATTCTATCTGTGTCCATAGCGGATCTATCTCTCCCTATAGGATGCGTAAAACTTACTTTTGACCTTTCCTTGTTCTTCTCTCTTTGAGTACCATGGGCTGAGGAAGTCCCAGCACCATGATGACTAGCATTTACATTTGCTAGAGATGGGCAAATACTACCTCGCCTCTCCATGTATAGACATGTCTTGCATGGTTGGGTACTACAAACACTCGTTCTAAAGTGTTGTCTAGGTATACCACCTTCCCACGTGTGTCTTGGTCCTTGAGTTCATAAATGGTAATGGAGCCTATCTCACTAGATTATTCCATTCTATCTCCAAAATGCTTCATCCGTGTCCTTGTTGAGGAACAATTCAATGCTTCTATTATCCTGAGGGATCCATTGTAGGCTTAGTACCCTTGTAAATATAGATTTCCCTCTGGATATCCTAGGTTCATCTCCTAGTGGTTCATCTCCTAGTGGTTCATCTCCTAGTGGTTCTTCTCCTTGGTTTCTTGCTTCTGTCTTAGGGGCAACTGCACCAAAATCATTGGTAAGATTAGGCTAATTACTTATTATGTACATTGTTCCTTCTTTGTCTATGTATGCATCTCTCTCGAATTTCACCACTGGACGTTCCAGTCCAATGGGTTGGTCAGGATTATGCAACTGAACCACTGATCTTCTTAAACCATCCTCATAGATGCAAGCATCTAGCTGGTTGGTTTGGACATATTCTAATTCGGTTCTGCAGGGTCCTTAGGGTCTTTCTAAGTATGCTATTCTTTACCCTCCTTCTGGCCTTTCCATGCTAAAAACCATTTTTGACTCTCTGGTATCTGAGCCCAACTTGTAAGGGTAGTTATTCAATTGTTGTGCCCACAGACGTGCAATAGTTCCTCCACTTGCTTCTGAAGATCGAAGGCTTCCTCAATCTAACTTATCTATATGTTTGCCCGATCTAAGGTTCATGAATTTACTTCCTTAATCACTCAATACACTTTCTTATCATCAATGCTTCTTTGTATTCAATCACTTGTCTCATTTTTAACTCCTTTAGGTTCTTGTCTTGTTTCAATGGATGCGTTAGGAGTCGACTTTTTGTTTTATACTTGAGTTCTCATTCCATTGAATTTAA
Source organism: Ceratopteris richardii (assembly GCA_020310875.1). Taxonomy (NCBI): domain Eukaryota; kingdom Viridiplantae; phylum Streptophyta; class Polypodiopsida; order Polypodiales; family Pteridaceae; genus Ceratopteris; species Ceratopteris richardii. The sequence goes on from CM035426.1 coordinate 126,900,648, forward strand.
GTTCTTTCCTTTAGGGTTTCTGTATTGTACACCTTTAGCTTACACTTGGACTTGAGAATTAAGTCTCTTGGACTTGATGCGTTCCTATCGTAGCCCTAATTCAATCCACAATGCTAGACACTTTAGCCTAAGCTAATACTTGACTGAGGGGGTTGAGTATTGTTCCAACCTCGAGTCATCTTCTTTGATTGTTTTGATGCCCAACAAGTCATGCTTCGCAAGCCTTGCTTAGTTTGCCCTCTACCTTGCTTTGATTGCCCTTGGATAACTCTTGCTAGACCTGAAAAAATCCAATGTTTAAACCAATTCTTAAATCAATGATCAGACGCTTTGATTTATACACTTTTAAGGGTCCGTTTTCCTTTGGCTAACCTTCTCAGGTGCCTCCCTTGCTTTCCTCCTCCCACAGATGGATCAACTTCAATTTAAGAGAAGAAGCTAGAGTAGAAGCACTAGAATGAATATGAAAATTAAAAGAATGGATATGACAACATGACAAAAGATATGTACAAGGAGAAGAGCCTACTCTTATGGTGAACTACCATACAAACCAAACAAAAAACCTAGGAAACTTCCTCAGACAACCATACTTAGACCTAGGTAGTGGTAAAGATGACTACTAATTAGTGGATTAGGTGCATATGATAGAAATTGGAGGCAATATATTTGAGTGTCTAAGAGAGATTTCAATGTCTTTACATTTAGGAAAAGTAACCATGAAAAACAGACTCTGAATCTATAAAGACTTGGATCTTTTGGAAGAATAGTCCTAGGACATGATTGGATTTTTGAATTTGAAGTCACTATTGTTGGGAAAGATGGATGGACACCTCAAGAAATGAGTTGATACTGCTAATCCTTGCTTAGTACTTGCCGTATTTTACTTAAGATTTGTGTTGTAGGCCCCTTTAGCTTTCCAATGACACTAAATATGTCCCTATGTGCTTTGGAAATGATGCTTCAAACAATAGGATCAATACAAATAAGTTTGCAACTAGCTTGTGACCAAAAAGTTGTTTTTTTTGTCTTGACACCTATTGGATGTCTTGCTCAATACTCACAGTATAGTAGCAATTATAAAAATTCCTTTTGAGGGTATCTAATTAGCTTAGAGAGCTAATGATTCCAAGTAGAATCACTTAAAATGATAGACTACACATTGAGCAATGTGTTTAGCAAATAGAAGCTTACCCGTGATATTTTAGGAACTCTACAGAGAATGACCAGTGACCACTTGGAGAAAAATTTCTCCCAATTGGCTAAATGAAACTTCCTCAATCTTTTATAGCTTGTACTAGACTTTGAGATGGTTCTAATGAGCTATGTAATATTGAAAATGATCGAGGAATCACTAAGATATGAGTAAGACAAGTACATTGTTTTGAGTGATAATGACAGAGAGACCAACTGAGATGATCACTAGTATAATGTATTATAGGACAATGTTGTACATGATCATTGGCATGAATATGATGCCCAATGATAGTGCTAAGAGTGGGATATGATGTAGGACACTCAACATATATAAAATGATCAGCAGTAAGCTCACTAATGGGGGCTCTTATGGCCGCGAGTTTACAATCTCCTTTTATAGATGTTTTGCCTCCAAGTTTGAATTCAAACTCAAACTTGTCTTTACATAAAAGTTCTCCTCCAAGTTAGGAGATATTCCACCAAAATGAATTCGTAGCTTTATCTCTCCTAACTCCAGGAGTTTAGTGGATTTACAAGATTCCCTCAAGTCAAATGACTTTTACAAAAGTTTAATCGTAAAAACCATAAGCAATGGTTCATGTCGTTCTTCAAACAATTGCACATAGTTCCAATGGCTAGCCAAGTATGAAGGCTTGGCATTTTCTCCAACAACTCCCCCTCAAGCCAAACATCTTGGCTTGGTCTTCTTCATCAATCCTCTTGAATGTCATGCAATCCAATCATAGCTTTACGCCTGCAAAGTTTAGTACCATCAAGTGCTTTGGTCAATAAATCTGCACATTGCATACTAGTGGATACATATGCCAATTGAATTTCCTTGCTCAATAACTTCTCTCTCACATAATGATAGTGAACCTCTATATGCTTGGTTCTTGCATGATAGATATGATTTGCTGCTGGATGTAAAGAACTATTACTCTCACCAAAAATCATTGGTGAGTTAGTGTGAAGTCCCAAATCTGAATATAGCAATCTGATCTATATGGCTTCTTCTGTAGCATTGGCTAATTCTCTATATTCTGCATCTATTGAAGATAAAGCAACAGTAGGTTGCTTCTTGCAAGACCATGAAATGGGCTTATCACCTACAAAAGAAAGATAACCTTAGGTACTCCTTCTATTATCCTTACAACCTGCCCAATCTACATCTGAGTATAGTTTGATGTCCAAATCTGAAATACATGGAAAGTATAACCCTTGATTTTTAGTACCCTTAAGATACTTCAAAATCCTCTTGGCAGCTTCCAAGTGAAGTGCTCTAGGTTTGTGCATAAATTGACTTAAGACACTTACCCCATAAGCAATATCAATCCTTGTCAATGTAGCATAGTTTAGGCTTCCTACTATGTTTTGATATCCTGCAATATCTTCAAGCAAATCACCTTCATGAGCACTTAATTCTTGGTTTACCTCCATAGAAATGCCAGCTACTTTGGCACTCTCCAAGTGGAACTTCTTCAACATTTCCTGCACATACTTCTTTGAGTAATATAAATTCCAAAATTTGTATAGACTAATTCAAGTCCAAGAAAATACTTTAGTGATCCTAGATCATTGATTTTGAACTCCTCCATAATTTGATTCTTGATGTGTTTTGTGTTGGCTGTGCGTAGAAGTGCAAGAGACACACGAGAAGCACACACAAAGAGTGCAAATGCAGCAAGACACACAAAGAAGACGATGGCTCGAATAGCTCTCTCTATTGATGATTAACTGAACTGAAGTAAGAGTTGAATAATATCCCTAAGTACAAAGTACCACCACATATGAGAGTATCAAGTATGTGGTAACATGGGGAAAAAACCTCTAGCCAGCACTAGAGTAAAAAGTGCCCATGTATATGGAAAAGGTTCACATCAAAGCTACTCGAGGAACACATAAGTGTAACAAACCCCCCTGGAGCAAATGATGTGAACACATATAGGGAGTGATAGGTCAGCCCTCACAAGGTAATAAGCCTAAAGCTTTGCGAAAAGCTTCAAACTTTTCCCGTGGAAGAGCTTTGGTGAATATATCTGCCACATTATCTTGTGTAGGCACATATACCAAATCAATATCTCCTGCATGAAGGCGCTCTCTCACATAGTGGTAATGCACTTGAATATGTTTGGTCCGTGCATGAAACACTGGGTTTCGTGCAATAGCCAAAGCACTCTGACTATCAGTGAGAATATGCGTAGTAGCATCAATCTCCATGCAAAGATCCATCAATAGGCGTCTCAGCCATATACTCTCCACTGCAGCTATGAAAATTGCCCTGTACTCAGCTTCACAACTCGATGTCGCCATTGTAGGTTGCTTCTTACTCAACCAAGGTATGCATGAGTCTCCAAGGAAAAAGCAATTACCACTAGTGGACACGCGAGTATCATAACAACTCACCCAATCACTATCTATAAAAGCAAGCAAGCATGGATGAATATCTGTACCATAAAAGAGACCTAAGCTCAAAGTGCCTCGAAGATATCTAAACACAAGTTTTACCGCTTTCCAATGCTTAGTGCCAGGGCTATGCATGAATTGACTCAACTAGGAAACTGCATACTGTATATCCGACCTTGTGTTGCATGCATATATAAGACATCCCACAACTTGCTGATAAAGAGAAGTGTCAAATGCATCATTGGAATCCTCAACTGAGAACGTGAATCCTATCTCCACTAGTCTGGAAACTCGCTTACAATCCTCAAAGTCAAAATGTTGAAGTAGTTTTTCAACATACTTTGCTTGATGCATAACAATTCCCCCCTCAACGGATACAAACTAGATGCCAAGATAGTAGCTCAAAAGACCAAGATAAGTGACATCAAAAGTATGCTACAAATCAGCCGTAAGAATGTCAAGTTTTGCATCACATGACCCAGTCAGGAGTATGTCATCGACATAAAGAACAAGCACTATAAGATCAGCCCCATTTTATTGACATTTAAACTATTTTAATTATACTAACTACCTTCTCTTTGTTTTGTGCCATTGTTCCAAAAAAAAGGGCAGAAGAAAACAGGACCATGTGCTCAAAGACTCTCATCAACAAACCATCACCAAGGACATCCATCAACAAGAAAGACAAAGCTTATGATCAGTCACCATGATAGGAGCACAACATGAAGAGATAAACATCGATTGACCTTTCACCATGGTAAGGATCGCCTACTTTGGCAACATTACAACCATGATAGTTTAGGAAACCTCTTCATCAGCGTACCCTTGTGCACTTTGCTCAAGAACCAATTTCTCACACCATATTTCTTCCAATGCATTCCCCAAGTACACATACATAGGGCCACATTACAAGCCACATACACCATCAAGCAAGCATACAAGGAGGAAGTACATATGAAGAGATTACAACTTACAAAGGATAGTAGAAAAAAAAATGAAGAAATGGACAATCAACCCTGCTACATGGACACTACCTCTCAAGTACTACATGGAACAACCACTCCAACAAGGGTCTGTCAAGGATGACAGACTTGAGATGGGGGGAGTGTGGACACTCAAGGTTGAGCACAAGCATGGAAGCACATCAAGGAAGTAGACACACAAGAAGAAGGAGCATGTAGGGAGCTCCAAGAAGCACATGTCAAATTTTCAAAAGAAATCCCTATAAAAATAGTGATTTTCATCACTAAAAACCATTGTAAATACCATTTTGCATTTTTGTAACTTCATTTTGTTCAAGCCAAGGAGTCCTCAATCTTCAGGAGTATTAGAAGTATCATCTTACCAATTTTCATAATTTTTAGACTTCGTTTGAGCCTTGAAATAAGCCCTGGAACCTAATTTTTAACTGGGGGGACACTAGGTTTGGATAGGGCCAAAACCACTCAAAGACTATAGAAAGGGATGGAGAGCTCATTTTTGAGGTTAGCTTGTTGTAGATTTGAGCTTTGTAAGAGAGTTCTTTTGTAATCGAAGATCCTCCATTGTTCCACTCTTTGCTCTTACTTTGTGCACGTGTGTGTGTATGTGTGTGCATGCTTATGTGCTTTCACTCACGCACTTGTCCCATCACTTGCTCACAGTCTTCATACTGGTCCTCACATCTCCGCGCATTGACATTTATGAGGTGAATCTCCTCACGTTGGTACTTGCCAGTGTGCTAGAGTGATAGTGGTCAAAAAAGGAAATACCCATGTGAAAGCCAATCATCTGTCTAGGTTAACACATGGAGAACCACCCAATAGAGTAGCAAAATGAACTATCGGATACTTATTTGTTCAACTTAGAAGTATGTCCTAAGTGTGGAGAACCACCCAATAGAGTAGCAGATGACCTATCGGATACTTATTTGTTCAACTTAGAAGTATGTCCTAAGTGGGCAGAAAAGTTGATTCCTATACTTACCCATGGACGACATTATAAAATCAAGAAGGATGCTAGGAAAGTATTTCTGCAATCATATAATTTGCACATTGTGGTAGGAAGTGTGTACTATAAAGAACCCAATGGTGTATTGTTAAGGTGTGTGGAAGAGGCTGAACATAAGAATTGAATGGAGCAAGCCCATGTAAATCGATGGAGAATGCACAAAGGAGCTCATGGAACATTAAGAGAATCAAAATGATTGGGAGTTTACTAGCCAGATGTCACTCTAGCACAATGGTGAGTACCAACGTGAGGAGATACACCTCATAAATGTCGATCCGTGGAGACGTGAGGACCGGTATGAAGACCGTGAGCAAGTGATGGCACAAGTGCGTGAGTGAAAGCACACAAGCATGCACACACATACACACACACGCGCACAAAGTAAGAGCAAGGAGTGGAACAATGGAAGATCTTTGATTATCCAAGAGCTCTCTTACAAAGCTGAAATCTACAACAAGCTAACCTCAAAAATGAGCTCTCCAGCCCTTTTTATAGTTTTTGAGTGGTCTTGGCCCTGTCTAGACCTAGTGTCCGGCCTAGTTAAAAAATAGGTTCAAGGGCTTATTTGGGGGCTCAAATGGAGTCTAAAAATTATGAAACTCGGTAGGATGGTAGTTCTAATACTCCTCAAGCTCAAGGACTCCTCGGCTTGAACAAAATGGAGTTACGAAAATGGAAAATGGTATTTACAATGGTTTTTAGTGATAATAATCACTATTTTTATAGGGATTTCATCTGAAAATTTGACAGGTGCTTCTTGGAGCTCCCTACTTGCTCCTTCTTCTTGTGTGTCCCCTTCCTTGATGCGCTTCCATGCTTTGTCCTTGACCTTGAGCTTCAACACTCCCCCCCCTCTTGAGTCTGTCGTCCCTGACAGACCCTTGTTGTAGTGGTCGTTCCATGTAGTACGTTGAGAGGTAGCGTCCTTTGCGTCCAACAGGGGCGATCCCTTTTCCCAATGTGTCCTGGTCGTTTGTCTGGTTCTTCACTTTGCCACTGTTATCTCTTGCAGTTTGTAGTCCCTGTGTACGTACTTCTGCCTTGTATTCCATCTGGATGGTGCATTTGTGAGTTTTCCAAAACTACTAGTTGCTCAAAGGAGGTGTTCAATGTTGATTATGAGCAACTCTCAATGGTGGATGGCTCCCTTGTTCTTGTAGTGGTCACTGTGATGTCCCTGATTCTTCCAACGATGGCTTTCATAGTTTTCATGCCAAGTACTTGTAACCCATAATGGATGATGGGTAAGTGCTTTAGTGCGTGGGTTGAACAAAATATGTGCCTTGTGCATGGCCTTGTAATGTGGCCCTATGTATGCGTACTTGGAAAATTCATGGCAAGAAGTATGGTGCAAGAGATTGGGTCTTGAGCTAAGTGCTCAAGGGTATGCTGACGAAGAGGTTTCCTAATCGATCATGGTTATAGTGTTGTTGAAGCATACACGTCTTACCATGGTGAAGGATCCGTTGATCTTCATCTCTTCGTGTTGTAGTTCCATCATGGTGTTTGACCATCGGCTTGTCCTTTTTGTTGATGGATGTCCTTGTTGAAAGTTCGCTGATGAGCATTTTCAAGCACAGTCCTCTTTTTTTTTTTTTTTTTGTTGCACATGATGGTATCAAACAAGAAGGAAGAGGTTAGTATCAATAACATATTTTGCATGTGAAAATTGTGTCTCATGTGCCTGGGATTTCTCAATTGTGTCTATGCACGGCCATGTAATGTGGCCCTATGTTGATGCATACTTTGGAAGTGCATGACCTCAATGGTGCAAAAGACAAGGTTATGCCAAAGGCACATGGTTGCTGCACGTCGAGGCTTTTGATGTTACTCGCATAGTTGATGCATTCTTTGTTTGGAGGTATCGATTGGATCTCGAAATGATGTAATCTTCCTAATGGGAACCATTTCCGAATAGTATTTGGCCCTGTAGAGATCACCTCAGGCCAGTTCTTCTTTGGATGCTGTCCAAACTTTGGTATCCAGTGTGGTTGGCCCCTTGGTTCTGTGGATGTTGCTTGTGCTTTTGGCTTCCAAACCCATGTCCTGGGTGAGTGCCTGCTTATTTTTGTAGAAGGGTTGAGTTTATCTTCTTCTGGTCTTTGTAATCTGTTCTTACCCTTTGCTTTCCTTGGCTTCTTTGTTGAGGCCTTTTGCATGGTGGGGAGCATAGACCTTTGTACGTGTAAGAGCTTCTTGGGTACCCACATCTGTAATCGCCCTTGTTGAGCAGTAGCTAATTTTTTAGGCACCCAAATTTGTACCTGATTGTGGTCGGCCTTCATTGATAGCTTCGGTACCCAAATTTGTTGGAGTCTTCGTGCTTGAGCCTGTCGTGGGTGCTTGGTCCTTCTGTTGTCATGGTCGATCTGGTTGGGTGGGAGTCTTTGAGGCAACATCGATGGTTGTACTCCTTTCTTTACCCAGATCTGTGTCATGCCCAACACTTCCTTCCTCTTGAAGGCTCTTTGTCTATTTGATAGACTGGCTGTCTTGCACTGTTTTGCTTGCTTCTGAGGTTGAGCTACTGTGGATGCTTTGCTCTTTAGAAAAAAGGAAGAAGGTTCATCTTGCCTTTGCGACTATCCGTCCGTGATTGCGTCCATCTGGATCATAGAGCTTTTGACATCTACAACATCTTGTTCGAGAAGATTAGCCTTAGAGGAACAAAGAGAGTGTGTGGTGTTAGTGTCAGTGGGCATGCGATTCTCCAATTCTAATGTAATGCATTGATTATATACCCAAACTTGAAGAAGTTGACTTCTTAGGTTCAAGTTGATAGCATGGTCGTAAATCCAATCTTGACCCAAGACAAGTGGCTCTGTGAGGTCCTCATCATGACACACTAGCATTTTGACTTTTATTGGAACATCTTGAAGGTAGATGGGAAGTTCCACCTCTCCCAAACAAGAGGTTTCCACACCTCCCAATCCTATGAGATAGGCTTCTATGGGCTTGATGTCCAATTGCAGGTCTTGGCAGTATGAAAGTCGAACTGCACTAGTTGCTGCACCTGAATCAACTAATGCTCTCACAGTCTTTACACTCTTTCCTTGTCCTACCTCTATCGTCACAAAGGGCCGTCGATCAATTATTTGAGAAGTAGTTATGCCCGATTTTTGGCACATGTCCATGTGATATTTTGGAGCTTTTGTGTTGACATCTAGGCCTAGCCGCCGTAGCTTATTTCTTCTGATGCGCTCTCTCGCTTCTGCTTGTGCTTCTTCTCTAACCCTTAACTCCTCTTCTTTTCGCTTCTTAGCAGTGTTGAGTCTCATGAGCATTTGCTCTGTAAGAGGTTCTTGATATAACTTGACTCGGCATCCACTAATATAGTTTGGTAGGATATCACCTTCTAAAGTGGCCAATTGAACTGCACCGCTAGTGGAGAGTCTATTAATGATCATGGGTCCATATCCTCGTTTCTCCAATTCGCGGGCATGTTGCTTTAGTGTATAAACCAGCACTAGATCTCCTTCCTTCAATCCTTTATCCTTTACATGGGCATCAAAGTATGCCTTTTGCCTTTTCTTTGCAGCATAAATGCCTGCTGCTACCCGTAGCCTCGTCTCACCTAAGCGTTCTAGATCAAAGATCCTGGAAGACAACTCATGTCCATTCCACTCATGCTCTTGTGCTACTTTCAAGGCTGGGATTAGGAAGTCCAATGGTAGCAGGGCATTCTGTCCAAAGACCGTCTGAAATGGGGTAGCATTGAGTACCGTTTTGTAGGCAACTCGGTATGCCCAAACAGCATGATGAAGTTGTTTGTCCCAATCAGAGCTTTTATTATTTACAAGTTTCGTCAATACGTTACATAGGATCTTATTCGTGCTCTCGGCTTGTCCGTTAGCTTGTGGGTGATAGGGGGCAGACTTCTTATGTATCACCATGAATTCTTGAAGGAGATTTTCAATGACCTCATTCAAGAAGTGCGTACCTCTATCACTAACCAACTCTATTGGTAACCCATATCTAGTGAACACATTTTCGAATAGGAATTTAGCCGTCGTTTGAGCATCATTCTTTGTCGTGGCTTTTACTTCCACCCACTTTGTAAGGTAATCTGTGGCTACAATAATGTATTCTGCATGGGAGTTTCTAGCTGGGGGGTTGATGGGACCTACAAAGTCTATAACCCACTTTGAAAATGCACATCCTCCCATCATTGGCCTTAAAGGCATCTCGTCTTTTCTTATCGGATATTGGGCACGTTGGCATGTGTCACATTTCTTCACATAAGTATGTGCATCCATATGAAGACTGGGCCACCAAAGTCCTGAGAATAGAATGGTCTTAATTACTCTGTCAGGCCCAAAGTGTCCACCTGCAGCACCGCTGTGTGCAGTTTCTAAGACTTTCAAATAGTCTGATTCATGAACGCACAGTCTTAGGTAACCATCCTTGCCTCTTCGATATAGGTTGTCTCCTATTAAGGCATAGTCTTGAGCCTCTTGCTCCATGCTCCGTTTTCTTGCAAGACTAGCCTGATTGGGTAATGTTCCCGATCTCATGAACTCAACCAATGGAGCACTCCAATCTAGGATTAATGACACATGATAAAGAGTGGCATGCTCCACTGGGGGTCTCTTCTGGCACACTGGACAATTCTGGATCCACTCCTGTATTTCTTTGTCCGCTAGGCCAATACACTCCTAAACGTTTTAGATTCTGCAATGTTCGTTGTTTAGGGTAGTGATTTCCTAGCAGTCCCTCATGGGCTTGTTGCAACCAACTAGTATGTGCCCTCGGTATCTTGCTTGTACATACTTCCGGCCAATATTTGATACTTTTGTGATTTTACAATTTCTTCTTTGCTTGTTTTCACATTCTTATTTGCAGGCCCGAAGGTTAGGACTGGTACCAACTTATTTGCCCATTTAGGGACAACTTCTAAATTGAACAGATAAGCATCGGGCAATTCATCAGACACTCCTTGCGGTGGCTCTCCTGAAGTGATACGAGAAAGATGGTCTGCCCTAAGATGGGTTCTACCTTTCCTGACAACAACTTCAAAGTCGTATTCCATTAGTAAGAGGAACCATCTCACCAAGCGGCCTGTATTGCAAGGTTTATTGACCAAATATAGTAAAGCTTGATGATCAGTGAAAAACTTGAACTTATTGGCCAATAGATAGTGTCTAAACTTTTTCACAGCATATACCATGCCTAAGCCTTCTCTCTCCGTTGTGGTGTAATTTTGTCCAGCTGCATTTAATTACCTACTAGCATATGCTATCGGCAAATCTAGGTTTCCTTCACCTGTGGGTTGTGCTAGCACACATCCTATTGCATGATTGGAAGCATCTACATGGACATGAAAGGGTTTGCTCCAATCCGGAGTAGTCAATATTGGTGCTGTGCACAAACGTCTTTTTAGCTCGTTGAAGGAATTCTCGCATTCCTCGTTCCACTCAAAATTTGTTAACAACCCATAAAGAGGTTTAGCTATGATGGCATACATGTGGATAAACCTACAGTAATATCCACAATGGCCCATAAAGGCTTGTACCTCTTTAACATTCCTTGGCCTGGGCAGCTCTGCTATTGCTCTTACCTTGTCTTCATCTGTTGAAATTCCATTCTTAGAAACAATGTGACCTAAGATTTTACCTTGGCGTACCATGAACACACACTTCTCTGGGTTCAGACAAACTCGATAATCTCTACACTTGTTGAAGATTTGTCTGAGCTCAGGGATGTGGTAACTTCTTTCTTGGGAATGAGCGCATAAATCATCCACATATACTTCCAATCTCTTTTGCAAGAACTCTTTGAAGACATGACACATGAGCCTTTGGAATGTTGCAGGTGCATTGGTGAGCCCAAATGGCATCACCCGAAATGCAAAGATTCCCCACTCGGTGGCAAAAGCCGTTTTGTGTTGATCTTCAGGAGCAATGGCCACTTGGTTGTAACCTGAAAATCCATCAAGGAAACTATAAACTTCCTTGCCTGCAACGCGCTCCAATAGATGTTCGGTGATTGGAAGTGGATAACTATCTTTGATCGTAGCGGCATTAACTTTTTTAAGGTTAATGCACACTCCCAATTTCCCATTCTTCTTGGGCACCACTACAATGGGGGACACCCATTCAGTGTGCTCAATCTCATAGATGAATCCAGCTTCAATCAGCCTGTCAATTTCCTCCTTTATTTTGGCTGCATAATTGTCATTATATGTGTAGGGCTTTTGTTTGGTGGGCTTGGCATAAGCGGTCATCGGAATCGTATGAGAGCAAATCTTTGGATCTACTCCTTTCAAGTCTCTATAGTGCCATGCGAACACATCCCTATATTCCCTTAATAGAGCTACAAGATCTGCTTCTTCTTTTGCACTTAGGTCATCTCCTATGTACGTACATCATTCTTCGTTCCCTTCAATGGTCACTACAATTTTTTTGGTCTTTTCTTTATTGTCATATGCTTCTCCTATAATAGCCTCTCTCTTAGGCATCCGTACCAAAATTTTTTGGTCTTCCACTTCATATTTCTTGAAATTTTCTGGTACTTCAAACAATGATTCTTCCTCTTCTTGTTTCACTGCTTTTCTTTTCTTTTTCTTTTGACCTCCTTCACTTTTTTCCTTTGAATTTATCGTTTTAATACTCGTGAGGGGTTCTTCTTCTTTTTGGGTTAACACTCCTATGTCTTCTAAATAGTGTTCCTCTGAGTCAAAGTAAGTATCCATCACAATGGATTCTAGATCATCGTCATTCTCTTCTTCTTCTATGAACTCACTAGGATCACACTCTTCCAACAGGGGCTGACACATGAACACTGAAATATCATAACCCTCCTCATCACAATGAGGTGTCCATTGTTCTTCATTGACTGTAATGTCCATGGTAGCTAAGATTTCTGCCCAACCATGAGGCTCAAACTCCTCATCTGGAAATATCATCGGTGTATAGGCTGGGTCTTTTATTGGTCTATCTCCTGGGGAAGTTCCTTCTTCTCTTGCTTTTAGACGCTTTTCCTCTTCCTCTGCGACCTTGCACATCCACAAGTGAGTATCTTCATGTAGCCAGGATGGATCAGGTGAACTTCCAGAATGCACCGAGATTGAATCTTCTTTTGCTTTGTGGATAGGATTCCACTGTAGGGGTGGTACATCTCTAAAGGCGTAATCCTTCAGATTGACCTTGGTGGTGACCCCTAAGTGCTGTAAGTACAAGGAGTTGGTTCCCCAATCCTGTACTATTTGCAATTGTCGTAGGAAGGGTCTTCCTAGGATCATCTCGTAGACATTATTTTTCTCAAAGTCACATATAGCAAATGTATGTTCAAACTCTACACCACAAGTGGTTAGAGTTATCCCTTCGAGCAATCCTAGAGGTCTTTCAAAATGACCATCTGCCATTTGAAGCTTCATTCTTGTTGGTCTTAATGTGGGTTTGCCCCATCGCTTCCACAAGGAGGTGGTCGCAATAGCAACACCAGCACCTGAATCTACGATTGCTTTGGTTGTGTAACCTTGATAGGTGATTGGAAGATAAGTATTACCTTCTTCACCTTCGCTCATGTCTCCTATCTTGTCGAGAGGTATCTCTGGAACTTTCTGCTTAGGGCCTACTTTTGGCATATTGGAATCAAGTTCTGGAACCTGATCCTTCACATGATTCCAGAGCTCAGGTTTTGCTTTGAGCAGCTCTTCCACAGTGAGATGACATTGAACCTTAGTGTTCTTCACAACATCAGTGTTTCTTGGAATCATTGAGTCTTCATTTCTTACCAATATTGTGGGAGCTCTGATCTGGAGAGATTCAGATTCCCATGGGCCTGTGAAATGAGGCAACTCTTGTAAAGAATTAGATTCAAAATCTAATCTCTCATCCTCTTGTTGCTCTGCTTGATCTCCATAGATAGACGGGATGTCTTGGGGAAATTGATCATGAAGATCATCAATCTCAGGAATAGGAGGGGAGTTACCCTTCTCCTTGGCCCATTTCTCTTCTTGTATTTCCCGCAAGAACTCTTGAGAATACTGTTGAATTGAAGGAGGTATTCTAGCATCCGTGGAATTAGGAACATAAGCTCCCATTGGTGGTGAGCTTCCTCTCTCAATAACTGGTTGAGCCTGTGGAGGTAAAGGAACTTGTGGTTTGTTTACCAACTGCTCTAATTTTTCTAGTAAGCCTTGGAAGTGCAAATCTGATTTGACAGAGTTTGTCTGATTGAACTTTTGACTAGTCTCAAGTATAGCTTGAGCTTGTTCCACCATTTTCATGCACATTTTCATCCGTTCAATCTCTAAATCTGCTCTCGGGTAACTCTTGTCCAAGTTTGCAGTTGTTGGCCCTTCTTGAAGACGAGCCTGGTAGGCCTTGAACATCATGTCCAAGCCTTCTGGGGTTGGATCTGCAAGAACAGACCCTGGTTGTGGGTTATTTACAATGGGTGGTGGGGTGGAATGAGGTGGAGTGGATGGAGCTTCGGTGTGTGAGGGGCTTTGAGATGCAATGTCTTCTATTTTTGTTTTGGTATCCCTTAGGCTTTCTTCTAGCTCGGATAGCTTTTTGTTCCACTTGCGATTAGCCTTCTCTCTGGTATCCTTCCATGTTCTTGGTTTCCTCTTACTAGGTTCTCCTACCTCACTTGACTCCGATTGCTCGGATGGTTTTGCTTGTTGTGCAGCCTGTGCACTAGTAACTGCCTGTACAGGAGCCACATTACTACTACTTGGACTTGAATCTGCCACTAAGCCTACCACATTGATGGGTGTAACCTTGGGTGCACTAGCGGGGTTTCTCGGACACTCTCTAGGAAGATGTTCCTTGCCACACTCAGGACAAAAGCCTTGTATTGTAATGTTTTGCTCTTGTCCCAGAGCTGGGTGGTGGGGGCATTCACGAATGAAATGATCGCCCTGACATCTAAAGCATGGTCCTCTAGGGGCTTGTGGTCTTACTTGTCTCACTTGGGGCCTAGTATTTGGATTCGTATACATGACATTGGAGTATTCTGGCTCCCAATTTTGTTCCATAGGTGGTGTCTCATATTGACACTGAGAAGTCTCACTTTGCTCAGGTGACTCTATATAATAAGCATGTGGACTATCTTCATGGAAGTAGTCTGAACCATGAGCGTGAGAATCAGTTTCTGAGACCAATGGGATTAGTGGCACCAATGCTCTATTAGGGTTCTCCTCCGCCATCGTATATTTAACTGGGATCACATTGGCAGGAGCTAGCGGTTGGTTTCCAAGGACTGATTGTGGCCTATATGGTGCCTGATATTGTTGCTGGTATTGAGGTTGATATTGTTGTGGCCTATAATATGGCTGTTGGTACTGATTCTGATACCTACCCTGCTGGTAAGGTTGTTGATAATGTTGTCTAACACCCTGCCTGTTATAGGGACAATCTTGGGCCGCATGATTTGTGTACTTCCTTTCAATGGTGCAATATAGAGCATTAGGGTTTCCTTGGGGTTGAGTCGTCAACGGGCAAACATTAGCCATATGATCTCCTCCACATGTATAACATCGCTTCACTGAAGTGACCCTTGGCATTTGTCTATTTTGAACTCCTAGTTTTTTGGCCACTTGCTCAGCTATCTCATCTATCTCAGTGGAGGTTCTAGAGGTATGACTTGTAGAACTATCAGAGTCCTTATAGAGTTTGGATAGTCCTAACTCCTCACCCAAGTTTTCTTCTATGTCAATGCATATCCGTACACACTCTTCTATGGATCTAGGCTCTTTCAAGTATACATATGACCTTAATTTTGTGCTCAATAGGCCATCTAAAAACAGTGCCACTTGTTTGGCTGATGTGGGTAATTCTGGTACAGGGCATCTTTCCAAGTACTGTCTAAACCTTCTTCCTACAAGTCGTACTATTTCTTGGGGTGTCTGCTTGAAGCTGTGGATCAAGGATGATGTGTTATGAATTCTTCTAGAAGCTGACCTATCTCTCTATAGTTGCGACTGTTTAGAGGTTGAAACCAAGCTAAGGCAGTACCCTTAAGAGTCAAACCAAATGCCTCGAACTGGGTGAATAAGTCTTCAACCTGTTCAGCTCTTAGCACTTGTTTGAACTCCGCCACATGATCATAAGGATCTCCAAATCCATCAAAGTAGTTCTTCATTGTCTTAACCACTTGAGAGGGTCTAAGGGTTCTTGAGTGTTCTCGTGGTCTAGGCAATGGGAAATCATGACCATCTCTTTGATGCCTATGAACTCTATGTCTCTCCCTTTCAAGTCTTTCCGTTCCATATCCTGATCTGTCTCTGCCTACAGTGTCTGCAAAGCTTACCTCCGGTCTCTCTCTAGTTCTTTCCCTGTGGGTTTCATGACCCTTGGATGATCCGACTCCTTGGAGGCCCTAGGAAACATTAGATCTTGGTGGAGGGAAAATTGATTCACCTTGCCAAGTGTAAGCATGTCTGTCATGATCTGATACCAAGAATAATTTTTGAGATGTGTGATCTAGATAGACAACTTTCCCTGGTGTCTCTGGGTCCTTGAATTCATAGATGGTGACTACTGGGCTGGGTTGATCTGGCCTAAATCTCCAAAAGGCTTCCTCCGTTTCTCTATTCACGAATAGTTCTATGCTTTTATTATCTTGAGGAATCCATTCTGGAGTGAGCACTCTGGTTAAGACTGACTTACCTCTAGGGGTCTTGGGTTCTCCTCCTAGGTCTCCTTTCTCTAGGTCTCCTATCTCGTTCTCAGGAATAATATTTCCAAACTCATCTGTCCTATCTGGTAAGTTGGTAACCACATACATGGTTCCTTCCTTATCAATGTAAGCACCCTCTTCAAACTTGACCACTGGGTGTTCAAGTCCAAAGGGTTGGTCAAGATTCTTGAGTTGAACCACTGATCGTCTTAGACCATCCTCATAGATGCGAGCACCTAATTGGTTGGTCCTGATATACTCCAATTGGGTCTTATAGGGACCTTCTGGTGTCTGTAAATAGGTAGTGCCTGAGCTACGTGTGGGTCTTTCCATGCTAAAAGACATTTCCGAGTCACTGGTTTCTGAACTTCGTGTGTAAGGATAACCACTAAGCTATTGAGCCCAAGACTTGGATGTATGGTTGACACTAGCCTCAGATGACCTAATGCTTTGTCTATCCTTGCCTAAGTGTCTGCTAGATCTCAGGTTCATAAGCCTTGGCTTCTAGTCCCAAAGTTCTCTTATATTGCTCAAAATCCTTTGGAACACCTTGGTTTTCCAGTTTTCCTGAGGGTCAACTTCAAAATACCCTATCTAATAATCTTGGTATTATTTTTACCGTAACTAGTCGATGTTTTGGTTGTACTCCCCACGAGCTTTCCAACAAGACCAAAATCACAACAAACGGATTTTGTATGAGAAAGTTATGCCAGTTCAGGGTTCTAGGGTTTAAAACAGGGAAACAGGGTCTCTCAGGAAATGCTCCAAAGTAGGCGATACACGATATTTGTAGGACACGATACTTGATACTTCAGGAACTCGATACACGATACTTGGTATGTATCGCGATACTTGAAGTAGGCGATACTCGATCTTCAACAAGTATCGTGAGCAAACTCCACGATACACGATCTTTGATAGGTATCGCGATCGCTGTATAACGATACACGATACTTGACTATCACGATACTCGAGCAAAACGATACTTAGTTCAAGACGATACTCGATATTTGGAAGAAAACGATACACGATCTCTGACTTAGGCGATACCCGATCTCTGATAAATATCGCGATCTCTGATAAACGATACCGATCTTCGACCGAAACGATACCGATCTCTCATGCAAACGATACACGACCTATGAACCAAACGATACATGATCGTTGGTGAATATCGCGATCTTTGATTGAAACGATCTTTGGCACCAACGATACTCGATACTTGGCTCAAAACCATCGATGATACGTGAACAAAATGATACGCGATCTTTGGTAAGTATCGCGATCTCTGAGAAGCGATACACGATACTTAAGCCAAACGATACACGATCTTTGATCCAAACGATACACGATCTATGAACCAAACGATACACGATCGCTGGTGGATATCGTGATCTTTGATCAAAACGATCTCTGGACCAAACGATACTGATCTCTGATCGAAACGATACCGAAAGGAGGGAAATATCACTATACTCGACCACAGGAGTAAAACGATACTTGCTAAGTATCGCAATACTCGACCGCAGGAGCAAAACGATACTTGACCCTTAGACAAATTTTGGGAAAGACTTTTTCTAAGTTTTGGTTGTACACATGCTCTACTCTTTCCTCTCTCCTCTCCTCACTCTCTGTATCACCCCAAATCACTCCTTTTCACCTCTGTCAGTACCAAACGATACCTGACGCAGATCGTTTCCCTTTCCAAACTTAATTTATTGAGAAATTATAGATTAAATGGGTGTTTGCTCACCTTGAGAGCCTCTCTAACTTCTTTGTCACTTCCCCTTGCTCTGTATAACCCCAGGTTGCCCGATTGCTCACTCACGATCTCTGGCGCAGCTCTCACGATACTTGGCGCAGCTTTCGTCTTGTCCGGGGCTGCTCACTCAGATTTTTAGCTATTTTGGTGCTACTTCTTCAGCGCCCCTATTTTGCACCCTCTCTAAGCTTCTTGCTCACAACCACAAGTAAAAACAAGGTGAATGTACTCTAAAAAATGGAAAAAACTGAGAAGATGAAGGCGGGTGGAGATGGTGATGATGATGAAGATGAAGAAGAAGGAAAATTCAAAAACTGAACTAAAATGATGATTTTTTTTACCTTCCAACGTCGCTACTCTACGTCTTACCGTCACATGCTCGTCCTCCAAGCTCTTTCCCCGGCAACGGCGCCAAATTTGGTGTCACTCTAGCACAATGGTGAGTACCAACGTGAGGAGATACACCTCATAAATGTCAATCTGTGGAGACGTGAGGACCGGTATGAAGACCGTGAGCAAGTGATGGCACAAGTGCGTGAGTGAAAGCACACAAGCATGCACACACATACACACACACGCGCACAAAGTAAGAGCAAGGAGTGGAACAATGGAAGATCTTCGATTATCCAAGAGCTCTCTTACAAAGCTGAAATCTACAACAAGCTAACCTCAAAAATGAGCTCTCCAGCCCTTTTTATAGTTTTTGAGTGGTCTTGGCCCTGTCCAGACCTAGTGTCCGGCCTAGTTAAAAAATAGGTTCCAGGGCTTATTTGGGGGCTCAAACGGAGTCTAAAAATTATGAAACTCGGTAGGATGGTAGTTCTAATACTCCTCAAGCTCAAGGACTCCTCGGCTTGAACAAAATGGAGTTACCAAAATGGAAAATGGTATTTACAATGGCTTTTTGGTGATAATAATCACTATTTTTATAGGGATTTCATCTGAAAATTTGACAGGTGCTTCTTGGAGCTCCCTACTTGCTCCTTCTTCTTGTGTGTCCCCTTCCTTGATGCGCTTCCATGCTTTGTCCTTGACCTTGAGCTTCAACACCAGATATGCCAAAAGATGTACATGAGTACAGTGGTAGTTTCTGTGAATGCCAAGAAAGTACTCTAGAAGACCACACATCATTACAATTCTCTACAATAGCACTAGATTGGAGTAGGACATTGGTTAAGTTCTTAAAAACACAAGAGCATGAGGAAGGAGCGAGTCTAGCTAGAAAGCGATCCCTAAAAGAAGTGAGCAAGGACTACATTATAATGGGAAGGCAACTATTTAAAAGAGGAAAGGACAATCAGCTTCAACTATGTGTCCATGAAGGAGAGTATTTACTATATTGGAGATGGCACATGCAGATGCCGCAGGAGGACATTTTTCAGCTGAAAGAACTCTAAAAATGATTCTTTTTGCAGGCTTGTGGTGGCCAACTCTACATATAGATGTAGACACTTATGTATGGAGTTGTGAGATATGCCAAAGAGCAAAGTACCCTACTAGGAGAGATGATATGCCTCTAAGACCCATAATTTGTGTGAGAGCCTTTTCAAAATGGGGCATTGATTTCATAGGCCCTATTAACCCTCCAGCCAAAGGATCACATGGTGAGTACATAATAGTGGCAACAAACTATCTAACTGAACGGGTAGAAGCAAAAGCAACAAGGAAGAATGATGCTCAAACCACAATGAAATTTCTCGTCAAGAACTTCTTTACTCGCTTTGGACTACCTATAGAGATAGTAATTGATAGAGGAACGCACTTCATCAATGAAGTAATTTGATGAAGGAATTCCTAGTCATTCATAAAAAATCAGCTCCCTATCACCCTCAAGACAATGGTCAAACAGAGGGTTCCAATAAAGTTTTATGTACCATGTTGACAAAGATAGTCAACACTGGAAGGTCAAATTGGGACAAATAATTGCATCATGCAATTTGGGCCTTCTGAGTGGCTTAGAAGACAGCCATTGGAACTACTCCATTTAACCTAGTTTATGGATAAAATGCAATCTTACCAATTGAATTTCTGGTACCTAATCTACATGTAGCACAACAGTATGAGTGGACAGGACATGAACTATCCAAGCAATTAGAGCAAATTGAGAAATTACACAAAACAAGACTACAAGCAATTGTGGGAATTTATGCTGCTAAATGGAGGAAGAAGGCATAGTATGATGCACATATCAAAGACAAGGGCTTAAAAGAAGGAGATTTAGTCCTTGTATATACATTGAAGTAACATGCAAAGAAATTGCAGCAATGTGAATATGGACCATTGCTAATTAATAGAATCTCCATGAGTGGAGCAGTAAATCTAGCCACATTAGATGGAGATATACTTCCCAACTACATAAGTGGATGTAGAGTGAAGCGAAATATGGAGCCATTAATAGACCAAATGTTAGCACGACTCATAGGAGCACAAAATCAAAAGAAGGAAGAGGAGAGGATTCGAGAAGAAGCACGCCAGGAAGCCTTAAAGCGTATCAAGAGACGAAAAGAGTGGATAAGACAAAGGGACGAATGATATCTGTAGGGAGAGGAACCTATACCCATGACCAACTACCAAGTCAATAAGACCAGTAATGAAAGCCTTAGCATCTCCCAACCATACCTAAACTTAGGAATCGGAACCAAAGAGTATCAATTAGTAGATGCTCTAATTGACTCAGGGGTGGCTCTAAGATGTATATGAATGATGTTAATTATGCATCTTCAAACAACCATAAGTCCCACTAGAGCATGCATGTTAGGAATTGGAAGTCAAGTTATAGAATGTGTTGGAGAAGCCCTAATATCCCTCCACTTAGGAAATTCAACTATGGAGCAAAGAGTTTCGGTATGCAAGGATGAAGACCTAATTGAAAATCTTATCCTAGGGCAAGACTAGATTATTGAGAACGAAGTGAGCATTCATCTAGCACAAGGATACATATCAGCCAAAATAAGACATAAGGAAATCTTTAGCTTGCTGGAAGAAAGGCCGTCTCACATTCATAAGGTCACCAAACCTAAGGAAGAAAACTTAGAAAAGGAGTTAGAATGAACTGATAAAGAGTGTATCCCAACAATGTCATAATCTAGAATTGCCTGCAAATAAGGATGTGTTGCTTGATGGTGTGACCACTTTTCCCATGAGAGATGAACCTAAGAGAGAGTGTGAGGACATCACCTCTAAATCTATCTACACCACAAGAAGAAAACCCACATGGATGACTACTGCTCGAACCTCACATCCCTACAATACTCGTCTACAATGGGTACGAAAGGATCAAAGGACCCAACCAGACAACTAGACGCAGAGGTAGATCAGCCATTCATTGAGGAAAAGAGGAACCAACCACCACTCACATTGCAATCAAATAACCCAAGACTTCTTCGTGTGTGGCTTCCAAAGTCATTAGTAGAGGCCGAAAAGACACAACAATGTATATGGATCCCGAAGAAGGTCAGATAGACTACAAATCAAGAACTAGAAAACTTAAACAAGATATCATGCCTACAAAGTGAAGCAAAGAGGTCCAAAAAGACTCATCAAGGGTACCAAAGGGACACAACATCAAAAACTCAAACTTCAAGAAAGAAGGAGACAAGGACCAGAGAACGACAAACCCGACAAAAACCAATGCCTCAATCACCAACTACAAAGTGGATATGGATAGCAAAGAGGTAGCAAGGATAGGAACAACAGACTGAACAAGATTCTTCTTGCACTCATGAAGGGCAGGGCCACATTACAAGGCCATGCATTCGGCACATTATCTATTCAAACAAACTAGTGGTGCACATTTCCATCCTTGAAATAGGTTTTAGTTTCTACTACCGTAGGAATGACCATACATTGTAAATAAATAAGTGCATCGTCTAGATCTAATTCTTGTTTTCTTTCAAGAGTAAAAATCAAAAGAAGTGTGGTAAACGACCTTACTTACTTAAGCAAGCGGGAACGGAGCGATGAAAGAAATGACATATCACTGAATCACACATAAAGCACATGAATTGGTTTCTCCTGAAAGCTGATCTTTTCCTTATTACAAGTGTAGATGGCTTCGGAGGATTCTAAGGCAACCGTTCAAGATCGAAAACATTGTAAAAAGGCATTCTTAACATCGTCATATTGACCGAAATGATTAATATCATATTTGGTTAACTAGCGAGCAGCTTCATTAACAAGGGTAGATTGGAACACTATAGCCTTATATGCTGAATCCGCTGGATAATTGAGTAGAGCATAATTAATTTCAAAATTACAAACATGAGCATCAAGATCATCACCTGGAAGTCCATCAAATTTTGTATACATAACTCCGATAGGTACGGGCCATGGGGTTATAATTTGCTGTTGTTGTTGCTGTTGTTGTTGATGTTGATGTTGTTGTTGTTAGTGTTGTTGCTGTTGTTGTTGGTGTTGGTGCTGATGTTGTTGCTACATACTACTCATGTTGTGTAAATCAAGAGGAAGTATCACTTCAAAATGATTTGAACAAGTTGAGCCTCATTACAGCTGGGTCGTATCGCCACTTTGCAAATTCTCCGATAGTATGATATCATTGAGATGATCACACACGTCTAAATGCAACTACCTCACATTTCACGTCTAAGATGAACTTTTCACCAGAACTTTCATCCACCAATACATTAGTTTCACCAAAACCAAAACCAAAAATTGAGTTGTCATCGAAATTCAACAAATTGTCACCAGAATTCACTAACTTGTCACCAGAATTCATTAAATTGTCATCAAAATCATGGACTACTTCTCTGACCGTACTTTTAGTAGATGAGGTTGGTTGCACTTCTGGTATATCCCATATATCCCACTAGCCCATATATCCCGCTTTCCTTCTGACGATTGTACTGAGGTGGCACTCCACTAGCCCATATATCCCGCTTTCCTTCCGACGATTGTCCTTCACCACTACCACCAAGAGGCGTTCCCAATGCGCTAGGAACTTTCCAAGGATGCTGATCACTTCTATACTTCGGGTAAGATTCTTCGAAACACGTTACAGGTATATATCATAGGATTCTTCTTCAAACCTTAATCTACTCTCAAACTGGCTACTCCATGCCCCATGGTCGACACCAGTGTTAAAGCATCAAAGTGTTAACTAATACTGGAATAAAACTGCCACTAGGTTCTTGGGATGGTCAGGGGTCTGTATTATAGAGGCCCTATTTATTTTCCCAATTAAAACATTCATTGTACCGTATTCTACATTCCTTACACTGACTATTCTAGCAGACTTAACTATTAATTTCCTCCAACAATTAACTCAATAGTAAAGAAGTATTCGCCACAACCGAAATACACAGATTTCTTACCGATGATTGACGTGCTATCATCATTAACTTTATACTTTCACCAATGAACACAGAACATCGATAAAATCACCAGATTTACTCAGTACCAACACATGAAAAGAATAGTACAGTAATATGAGTAAACTACATTGGAATCAGTCCGCAGGCACACTGCCTAGACTCACAGTCGGGCGTGTTCGCTTTGCATCTCACTTCCACACGTTTTTTCATTATTAAAGATTTACAACGATTGTGCTACATCCTTCCGATGTGCTTCCTTTCCCAATTAGATTTTTCACTAAATATAATTACATTTCCTTCCAACGGCCTAACAAATCCTAGGCACATGAGACACATTTTGACATATGTAAACATAATATCTTTTGTAGAGAGCAATCAATGAGAAAGTCTCCACATGACAAGTTCAAATCAGTTGGATAACTATGAAGATTCTCATGAGGTTTGTATAAAAAATTTCATGCAAGAAAATGATGAGAATATAAACCTTAGCTCTGATGCCACTATTGTGTGAGGTCCATAGCCTCCAC
Organism: Ceratopteris richardii; assembly: GCA_020310875.1. NCBI lineage: Eukaryota > Viridiplantae > Streptophyta > Polypodiopsida > Polypodiales > Pteridaceae > Ceratopteris > Ceratopteris richardii. The sequence goes on from CM035426.1 coordinate 126,924,482, forward strand.
AAACCAATCAAGCACTAACTAAAAAAGGCCAGAGAGATGCAGATATCCATCCAACCAACCCCTCCAATATATAGCTCCAAATCCAAGGGGGTAACCAAACCATAAGGGGACATGTGTACCTTCAATAACATGGGTGCCTAAGGTGATCACATGGTTTAAAAGCCTTGAAAAGCGCATGAAATCACATACCTTGTAAAAGAAGACCCTCCAGGCTCTCATGTACAAATCAAGTGCTAGAAGAAACTTCGAATCAAGCCTAAGGTAATCAACCATAGGGAATTACATCTAAGGTTTAAGACCCTTCAAATAGGGGTAAGTAAAAAATAAATCCCAAGGGTTTCACAACTAGAAACCCAAGAGTTCTACCCCTTAGACTCATGTTATTACACAACAAGAAGCCTCATTTTATTAAGTATCCATGTGATACAATGTGACATCATGTGTTGGACCTTAAATTTTCCACATGAGGAACACTTGGAAGTGTCCAAGGACATGCATCCCCTTGACCTAGAGGCATATATATGGTGGATACATGCATCCCACACCCCTTTGTGGGTTTAAATTATGTACCTCTTTAGTTTATCTTGGTGTCTCTATTATTGTGTGGACACGACAACAACCTCCACCATTGCTTTTACATCTTCCACTAGAGTCTGCTAGTGTTAGGTGTACTCACCACTTGATTTAAGTATTCACCTACTTAGATTAACTCAATCGGATGATTCTAAAAGGCTCTAGAGTGTGCTCGTGCTCTCCCCATGCTCCCCATGGGGGTCGAAGCCAAGACCTCCTCCTTCATGTCCCTAAGACTTAACGATTAGAGACATTAATGGTAACAATGTCCTAGTAAAGGCTAATATGGCCAAAGTAAACTATGGGAGAAAAACAAAAAATGATAAAGGTTACTTGAGAGTAAGTATATAAAACTATACCTCCCAACTAATGTGCATGTTACAAAGTGTACAAGTAATTGTGCAAGATCATCAATCAAGTAAGCCCCATCAAGTGACAATAGTGTTGAAAGCTATGTAGAACTTTAGTCAAAGCATGTAGAGCATTATCTTGAGTATAAACCTTCTCAACCATAATGTGCTTAGTGGCTATGCAATCTCTAATGAAGTGAAACTTGGTTATCTTGCCCTTTGCAAAAATGACTCAAACACGATATCAAAGTCAAGCCGAAGGTTTGGAGAAACAAGAAGGAGAAACCAAAACTTTGTGTAATTGATTCAAAATTCTAAGAAAATTAAACTAATTTGATTCAATTCTATGAAACTCAAAACTTTAAATCATCATAGATCCATTCAAGTAAAGGGTTTGAAGTATTGTATCAATCTTAATGAGAATTAAACTAGATTCTCAAAAAGATTATTTTTAGTGAAATTAGACCATTATCAAACCACCAAAATTCTTTGTGGTACCAAACATCAGTGTCTCAAGCCACCAAGCTTCTATTGACGATGCCTCTCCTTTACTAAAAAACATTGATGCTTCAACTATTTGAATTTAAAATAAGTTATTCTTTCACAATCTCTTGAAATCACTTTATACTAGAATGCAAATATGGTGCATAAATTTTAATCAAGAGATTTATTTGCCTAGTTGTACTAAAAATTGTGTGCTTTAAGGTGTAGTAACTTAATTTATCAAAATTTTTGTGAAGAAATCTTTCTAAATTAATTTTTTCGGAAGTCTATGTGGTATTTCTAAGAAAGAACTATAAATGCTTTACTTTGAAGTCTCGTAGCTCAAGTAGGATTATACTTATTGTATTTGAATCCTTAATGAAAATCTTGGAAGTTACTTATGTGTGAATATAGTAATTGAATATAATGCGGAAACATGTGTTGGTGTATGGAGGAGAGAATAACTCCAAGATTTACACATAAATGAAGGTATTGTCCCAATTGAATCATCATGAGAGGAATTAACTTCAATATGTTCTCCTCATAAATACAAAAAGAGTATTCTTACAAAAATGCTCATGTTCATAATAACATATGAACCTTCATGTACAAAGGATCTGCATGTGAATGCATTTCATAAAGTAAATATCTTTAAGTGATTTGTGCACAAAAGATGTAGTCGAAACCATGTTGGCATTTGTAGAAAAATTTCTGATGTGCAACCTGCATCTAGTCCGAAGTGATAGAGTGCTAGTGAAACTTGAAGAGTAAAGATATGTATGAGTACACATAAACGTATGCAACTCAGCTCAATATAAATATGAAATACTGTGTCTTCAAATCTAGTACTTGACTTTGTAAATGATGACAAAGATTTAATATGCAATGCTAGTAATTTTCATATTTCTCGCATATGCATCATGCATAGTAGTAGCCTTTCAAAGATACCAAGACAGATTGTAAACTCTCCTGCATTAAATAGCCTACGATAGAACTCGACAACTATAACCCTTCAACAGATTAATCAACAGTGAAAAAGTCTTTATGAAATCTTCCAAAAATCCTCCTTTGTCTTGTTTGACTGTAGGTGCACAGATATGTGAGCTTTGGCTTCACTTGTATATTCATGAACTTCGAACTGTTTGCAGCCGCTTAAAGAAGGCATCTGTAGATAATTACATTTGTATACATGACATCTCAAATGATGATATGCATCAAGAACAAATATGCATACATTAATTGTGTATGCAGACTCCGATCACACAAAATGATTACATTCATTTCAATAATGGAGTTCATGCTCATCAAGTATTGTATTGTCATACAAACAAGTACATAAATCTGATCTATTCCTAATGAAAATGCGCACACTCATGAACTGTGCACAGACATATGAGTGCAGACATATAGTTGTCTTCTTGTAAAAATTCGAATTCACATCATACATGTAGTACTAATATATTATCCTCAATCTATAGTGATAGATTAATAGGATATTGAACATAAATATACTAAGGTGTTATTCCTGCAACCTTGGTTCATAGTATCGACTACATGAGCCATGATATACATGTTGCACAGTAAAGGGATCATGATATAATGATGCGGTACGTCACACACACATCAATGCATAAGTGAATGCGAAAAGAAATCTCTCCATAAGTTCTGCATGCTCCTACTATCTCTCTCTGATGAGAGAGAGAGTAATGGGGCAGACGATAACAGATATGCCATGAACTAACAGCGTCGCCCACTTTTTCACTGACCACTTATGTTTATATACAAGTAATGTTAAGCGGCAAAAGTCACCGCATGTATATTTCTTTCTAAAAAGAAAGATCGGCTTGATTCCCTTGATTTAAGGAAGGTAGTTGGTGAAGATTTTATGCGTTCCTTTTTGGTGAAAAGTTACGCATGCTTTATTTCTCCTTGTGTTTTATAAGCTTTGGTTCATACAAAACTCTAAGAGTAGGGTCATGTGTAAAATATCTACGAGCTTTTTCGATGTGCTTTATATGAAAAAAAACAAGAAGTGCTATGAGTGGTGAATTTGGAGATTGCTTGCTTCAACAGCTCCCCTTGAGTCTTCAAATTCTACCAATCATTTTTTGATGTTGTCTTTTCTCCCTCTTAAACTTGCTTTCCTTCTACTCTCCCCTTTGATCCAACTTTTATTTGCCTTGATTTGTTTCTTCTATATTTGGTTCGACTTCCTTCTTCCCTATTCTTTTTTTCTTTCTCCATGGGTGATTCTTCTTCATGTTCTTCTTGGTTATGTAGATTCTTCGATATTGATGTAGTCATTGAATGTTGAAGTAGCCTTTCCATCATGTATGATTATCTTCAAGGTTCTTATCTTGATGATGACTTCCTTTTTGACTTTGATGGTTTTTCCTTCTTGTAGAGAACTCCTTTTAATTGGTGATTGATCATTGTCTTCCATCTTCGAGTAGTAGCTTCCTTTCTCCCCTTGTTGTTGATGCCCTTTTGATGTCCTCCATCAATGAATTCCTTACTTCATTGTGGTTGATCGTGTTCCTTTTTGTGAATAGCTCCTTGAAATTGCTTTTGATCGTTGAATCTTCTTCAAATGTAGAGTAGCTTTTGTGCTCCTTTTGAAGTATCTTTGATTTTCATATGTTGATGTCCTCAAGCTTAGTTTTTCTCCTCTTGTTGATGTCTTTTCTTCATGAGTTGATGTAGTCCATTGATGTAGTCCTTTGCTCCATGTAGTTGATCTTTACTTTGTCCTTTGCTTCAAAAAATAGCTCCATTTTGGTTGACAATGTCTTCTTCCTTAAATGCTTCATGTTGATGTAGAAACTTTCTTCAAGAATATCTCCCCTTCAATTTGAGCACCCTTTTATATGATCTTTGAAGGATATAATCTTTTACATAGTACTTCAAATAAGGAAGTACAAGAGCTTGAATACATGAGCTCTTTTTCATCTTAATACATAATGGAAGTTCCAAAAAAGTTACAAAGCTACAAAGTGCTTTATCTATGGCTTTCGCCATTTATGTATAACAACTTAACTTTGTCTAATGCAAAGTTCAGAGGTTATGGTTTTCCCTCACTCATTTTGGAGGGAGCATTGCTCTAGCTGTAGAGTGATTCTATTCCTTCACCTATTTGAAGACTTCTTTTGCATAAAGAAGTGAAGTTAATCAAGATCCCAGCTTCTTGATTATTCTCCATTTCTATTTCACCTTCTATGTGTAGAGACAAGTGGTCACACCACTTGTAATGTGCTCAACTATGTTTTACAATGGTTCACATGAGGGGATTTGAATGTTTTTCTAGATTTTACAAAAAAAAACGTAATGATATGATGATATGCAGCCTTTGAGTGACTCTTTATAAATGAGACTCCATACAACTTCAAATTTTGTATATGAATGCAAGTCAAATTGACTTATGATAGCACATCTAAGGTGCCCATATCCTTCGAGGTTGGAGTAGAATAAATTTTTACCTTTGTTTGAAATGTGTTGAGTACACTTTCCTTTTCTTCCTGTTCTAAGGAAGTCTTCTTCTTCATCTTTGAGTGTGTTGAATGCACTTTCTTTATCTTCCTATGGTAAGGAGGTCTTCAAGAGTGCGTTGGATGCACTTTCCTTCTTCTTTACTTTACTTCTTCCAATTGATATGGAGAAGTGAGTGAGCTCTTTGATTAGTGATGTCCAGGGTCCTTGCCTCGATCACTTGAATCTTCTTCTTCCAATCCTACTTGTTCAATAATGGAGGAGTGCTTAGAAAGCACTTGGCAGAAAATACAATATTTTGATGGGAATGTGCTTGAATAGCACTAAATTACAAGTACAAATTTCTTGCTCTGTGTCATAACTCAATAAAGAGAATGTGGAGCTTTAAGTGGTACATACACAATGGACATGAGATCTATGAGATCTTCTTTGTGATACAAGAATAAGTGATAGAGATTCACTTTACAATGGTGATAATCTTTCATATAATAAGAAAAGGCTTAAGAGTGATTTTGAAGCTAAAGAATGGGTATTCCTCAAGATAGAACTATAAGACCATTGATCCTAACCATGGTTTTAAGTGCACAAGGATCATGGGAAATGAAAATCTATCAAGAGAGGTACCAAATTGATGTACAATACCGAATAAATGCTTCCAATGTAGCGGCCACCTTCTTGTTGTAGTTGTGGAATCTTGGAACTAATTGACTTCAATATGTAGAAGCTTTGAGGCCAAAGATAGCCTTTGATCTTGAATCCCGATCCTTGGGGCTTGTGGGTAGTATAATCCTTCAAGAGCTTTGTCTTCAACCATCTTCTTTTGAATTCATTTGTAATGCTGCATAAGATCTCCTCATTGATGAATCTTGAAGTAAGCTTCTAGTGACATGTCTTCTTCGATGATGATCTTTGATGATAAATAATCAAGCTTGATTGCCTTCGAGAGTCGATGCTTCTTCATTTCAGATCTTCCTTCATAGCCTGATGATGATAGCCTCCTTCTGTGCTAGATCTTCCAATCAAAACTTAAAGTAGCATTGAACAAATATAGAGGTGATTTGTTCAAGTGAATGATTACAATGAATGTACAATACATCTTCAATGAGTTTAATAATAACAAGAGTTAATGAAGACCAAGAAGGGTTAATGGAAGGCTTTGATACCACTCTGAGGATATAGCAATTGAATATAATGCGGAAATGTGTGTTGGTGCATGGAGTAGAGAATAACTCCAAGATTTACACATAAATGAAGGTACTGTCCCAATTGAATCATCATGAGAGGAATTAAGCTCAATATGTTCTCCTCATAAATACAAAAAGAGTATTCTTACAAAAATGCTCATGTTCATAATAACATATGAACCTTCATGTACAAATGATTTGCATGTGAACGCATTTCATAAAGTAAATATCTTTAAGTGATTTGTGCACAAAAGATGTAGTCGAAACCATGTTGGCTTTTGTAGAAAAAACGCTGATGTGCAACCTGCATCTAGTCGGAAGTGATAGAGTGCCAGCGAAACTTGAAGAACAAAGATATGTATGAGTGCACACATAGATGTATGCAACTTGGCTCAATATAAATCCGAAATACTGAGTCTTCAACTCTAGTACTTGAGTTTGTAAATCATGACAAAGATTTAATATGCAATGCTAGTAATTTTCATGTTTCTCGCATATGCATCATACATAGCAGTAGCCTTACAATGATACCGAGACAGATTGTAAACTCTCCTACATTAAATAGTCTACGGTAGAACTCGACAATTGTAACCCTTCAACAGATTAATCAGCAGTGAAAAAGGCTTTATGAAATCTTCCAAAAATCCTCTTTTGTCTTGTTTGACTGTAGGTGCACAAATATGTGAGCTCTGGCTTCAGTTGTATATTCACGAACTTCGAACTGTTGGCAGCCGCTTCAAGAAGGCATCTGTAGATAATTACATTTGTATACATGACATCTCAAATTATTATATGCATCAAGAAAAAATATGCATATATTAATTGTGTATACAGACTCCGATCACACAAAATGATTACGTACATTTCAATAATGGCGTTCATGCTCATCAAGTATTTGTATTGTCATACAAACAAGTATATAAATCTGATCTATTCATAATGAAGATGCACACACTCATGAACTGTGCACGGACATATGAGTGCAGACATATAGTGGTCTTGTTGTAAACATTCGAATTCACATCATGCATGTAGTACTGATATATTATCCTAAATCTATAGTGATAGATTAACATGATATTGAACATAAATATACTAAGGTGTTATTCCCGCAACCTTGGTTCATAGTATCGAGTGCATGGGCCATGACAGTCAAGTAAAATCAGTGTTGCACTGATACTGATGCATATACATCAATGCATCAGTGCATCAATGAATGCGGAAAGAAATCTCTCCATAAGTTCTGCACGCTCCTACTATCTCTCTGTGATGACAGAGAGAGAGAGAGAGTAATGGGGCAGACGATAACAGATATGCCATGAACTAACAGTGTCGCCCACTTTTTCATTGATCACTTATGTTTATATACAAGTAATGTTAAGCGGCAAAAGTCACCGCATGTATATTTCTTTCTAAAAAGAAAGATCGACTTGATTCCCTTGATTTAAGGAAGGTAGTTCGTGAAGATTTTATGCGTTCCTTTTTGGTGAAAAGTTACGCATGCACTTTTCCCTTTTTTATTTCTCCTTGTGTTTTATAAGCTTTGGTTCATACAAAACTCTAAGAGTAGGGTCATGTGTAAAATATCTACGAGCTTTTCGATGTGCTTTATATGAAAAAAAACAAGAATTGCTACGAGTGGTGAATTTGGAGATTGATTGCTCCAACAACTTACTTCATGATCCTCTATATTTCTTGTTTGATAGTTCTTAATGCATTTCAAGTCATGAACTTGACAATTGTGTATTTAGAACTCCAAATTTGAAGTTTCAATTTAGTCTCACTTAAGATTTTGTTAGAATGAGTCCAATAATGAAAAAATACCTACCATGTCAAGGTCAAATGTCCCGTTCCATCTTTCCTACCCCCATGTCAATGTAAAATCTGATGTCTCATACCACCATATTTTATATTCAACACTAATTGTCAATGATTTTTATCTTGAAGTCTAAAGACACCACTCCATCTATCTATAGAGCACCTTGTACTCAAATCTATGGAAATGATATGAAGTAAAGGAATTACCTCTAGGTTTTACCCTAGCCATGCTCCTAAATTCTTCCATCAAAAGATCATACCATGGTCTTATGCTTGAATCACTCTTGTACTTGAAGCTTTAAGCCATTCTATTTGATAGAATCGATATTTCTTTTAATCTATTCTAAGTTCTTCAAAAGAAAACCAATGTAGTTCCAAATGACTTGAATTTCCTATATTCAAAATCGATTGGTTCTTACTTAAGCAACTTGTAGTGACTAGAGTTTATCACTGTTTTTAGATTCCCTTTTTTTTGAAGCTTTGAATCGATACTATAAAGCTTTTAGGAATCCATTTACTAATTAGTTTTAAGCATCCGATAATTCTTTTTCTTGGATTTCATTTCTAGGAAATCCGTCAAAGTATTAGTAAACCTAAATTTTATCCTCCATAGACTTGGATATCATAACCATGGTTGCAGAATACATAGTTGGAACTTCAAGTTCCCATTTCTAATCCCATGTCTTGACAGTGGGACTACCTACTTGCACTAGTTGCAGCACCTGAGTCAATTAAAGCCTTAATCTCCTCGCATGTATTGTCTTGCCTTAGCATCATTGTAATGAATGGTCTCTTATCCGCTATGCTAGGGTGAGTAGTTGATTTTGTTTGACACATGGCCATAGGATATCAGGGGCTTGTACGTTGGTACATAGGATTACTTTAGAGTCTTCAAGTTGGTTATAGCATTCTCTCCCTAGTCCTTGTCTTCTTAATTTCGTGTGTTTAATGCATTCTAAGGCCTCAGCCTGAGCTTCCTCTCATAAAGCCCATTTGATCTCTCTTTCAGAGGGGCTTGAGGGAGTCCATAGGAAACTCCCCCATAGATAAGGCCAAGCTGACCCCACCATAAGTCATGAGTGATCAGACAGAAGTTTGCTTGACCTGCCCTAAGGAGGTCAACATGAAGATGGTGAAAGGCTCCTATGATGGCCCAAGGCTACACCACCATGGAAGTATTGAAGTGGATTCAATTGATGGATGAAGCTTAATATCCAGATGATTATTCACACCCTTTTTGAAAGTGGATGCATGTTTAGGTGGCCCAAGTTCTTGGTCACGTAGACAATTAGTCATGGAATTGATTCATACTATGCATCAAATTTATACATATTGTGATGGAAAAGAAATATTGGTTGTGCCTCACCATGGCCATGGTTAGGAGGAAAGCATCTAATGCATTGTTGCCTTGTATATACAAAGATGCATGGAAACAGTTACACCATCCTATGAATGGACAAAGTTGCAAATTGAAAAATTTTGTATTCTTTAAGGAGAGGTTTAATTTTTGAACCTTTTGCATGCTACACCTATTCCAATAAAGCTGTAAATGTTTGACATACTCTGAGTATGCATATGAAAAGTATGACATGGGTTTGTGGGCTTAGAACAACATTCAATTTATTCAAGATTAATTTTGGTTATGAAATCCATTATAGGAATAATGGTAGTAGGTCCAATTGGCCATATTAAAACTACCATTCTTTTCCAATAGGATTGGCTTATTATAAGCAAAATAATAATATGTTAGCAAGATACATTAAGCTTAAAGCCCCTCTTTTGGAATTTGCCATGAAACCCATGGCATGCCTAATTAACAAGGCCAAGGACTTAAGTGAGAGGTCAAAATTTTCTCTTCTTAAAGCACGATGCAATGGTGGTAACTTAGACTGGCCATTATCAAGCTCTAAGAAAGATGAAATAAGAGGATCCGCATAGTGTTGGAAGATGGAAGTACCAATTCTTCCTTTTGATTAAGTTCTCTATTTGAGAATTAAAGAATTATTCGAAGCTTTACATAACTTTTCTAGCAAATGGAAGGCCTCAAGAGAAAGTAGAACTCAAGGGTTGTAATATACCTTACATACCATATATTGTTTCCTATAAATACAAGGAAAATCTTCCAAATGGTGAAGATTTTTGAGCAATATGATTAGCCAATCAATTATTCCTTTGCACTCCAGCTTCTTGACTACGTTTGAAATTATATCTAGTTACAACATAAACTTGCTCTATTATCAGGTGAAATAAAAATGATCTTTTAGAGTATATTGGAAAAAAGGAATCACTAAAAAGCTAATTATAAGATTAAGTCTTTTCAAAGTTTTGAGTACAAACTAAACTTGATAGATTTAAATTTCATGTTAACATGAGCAACTATACTGCTCTTCAATGGAATTAACTATGAAGAGGTAATGAGATATATGCAAAGATGAGTTGGTGTTGCAAAAAACCTACTCTACACCAACGAGTATGACTTCAAGGATGGCTAATGTAATTCCTTAGATTCCCAAATATTAATAAAGAGTCACAAAGTCCTTTGAAACATCATTGATAAATGATTGCAACAAATTAGATGACTTCCACTTCACAAGAGTTGAAGAAACCTTCTATTCTTAGAGAGCTTCTACACATATGTAATTGAAGTGTATAGCTAAAAAGAGAAAGTTATTGGATGAATTTAGCTTAACCATACAGAGAGAAATGAATTTAGCAAGTTTGGGGGGTCACCCTAACTTTTTCAGGAGCAAGATGAAACGCAAACACAAACAACTTCAAACACTCATAACTTGAGATCTATCGATCCAATGAAAACAAAACTTGATAAGGGATCCAAGTAAAATTATAATAATTGGATACTCACAAAGAGAGAAATAGACTAAACACATTCACTATGTACTTAAAGGTATTGTATTAGTGCACAAAGAATGACTACTCAAGATAAATGAATCATAATGTGTATTAATATTAAACATATGATATAAGGGAGATATGGAGGACTAATCGAGCTTGAGGTGAGTGAAATGTATGCTCAAAACCTCAACTTAAAAATCTCACATAGGCTCTCTCTATCCTGCAACTAGAAGGAGGTGTATTTATACATAAATGTGAACTTGAATCTTGATGAATCATGCACCTAAAAGTGGTCCTAGACTTTAGGGATGATTTAAATTTGATTCCCATCTAAGAAGTTGTGGATTCATGCTTCCTCGTGAAATCAACTTTGTTCGTGCAAAGGTGATGTATCTAGATGTGCTTCTCCTGTCATCTTTAGAGCGTGCCCAATTTGCGTCGAAAAATAGCTTAATGTCTATATCATAGGTATAAGGATAATACAGACCTTCATTGATGGTTCCCTTTAGGTATTTGAGGATTTGTTTCGCTACTTCCATGTGAGTTTTCCTTAGAGTATGCAAGAACTGACTCAAGACACTCACTCCATAGAAAATGTGTACCCTAGTTGATGTAGCATAATTCAAACTACCAACTAGACTATGATAGCTAGTTACATCCTCAATTTTGCTCACCTTCATATCACTTAATTTCAAGTTCATCCCCATAGGGGTACCCACAAACTTTAAATTCTCCATTTTGAATTTTTTAAGCATGTCTTTGATGTACTTCCTTTGAGTAAGGTACATACCTCTTTTTGTATATACTACTTTCAATCCTAGGAAGTATGTGAGCATACCTATATCATTGATTTTGAACTCCTCTTTCATCTAAATCTTGATCTTCCTAATTCCTTTTGCATCATTTATTGTAATTATAATATCATCAACATATACACATCGGTATATGACTTGTGAGTGGTTCCTCTTAATGAAGAGGGAAGGATCTGCTTTTCTCATATTGAATCACTTATCTTGCAAATAAGTAACTAGTCTATGATTCCAAGCCCCAGGGGATTGCTTCAAACCATACAAAGCTTTTCCGAACCTTCATACATATTCAAGACATGATGAATCTTCAAAACTAGGAGGTTGAGCCATATATACCTCCTTAGATATCCATCCATTCAAAAAGGCATTCGTTACATCCATTTGATAAATCTTCCAATTCTTGGAAGATGCAACACTCATAAGTATCCTAATAGTAGGCATTTTTGCAATAGGTAAAAAATTTTCTTCATAATCAATAGCTTGTGTTTTTGCATATCTTTTGGCCACTAGCCTTGCTTTGTACCTATTAATAGATCCAACATATTTTTTATTTACATTATATATCCACCTTGAAGCTATGACCTTCATGGATGGATTCTTGGGCACCAATTCCCAAGTTTTGTTCTTGTAAAGCATCTATCTCTTCCTCCATGTCATTCATCCATTCAAGCTTCTTCTTTGCTTCCTCATATGATGAGGGTTTTTCAGAGTTCATCATAGCCATACATTTCTAGAATTATCTTCTCTCTAGTTGACCTAATTATTTGTTGAGGATTCTACGACATCCCTCAACTCTTGCACTTTGGCTTTGCCTTTAGAGCTCCACGACTTGATTTATCTCCTTGGAGGCTTCTAATCATCATCACAATCACTTGATGCTTCAAGTGTAAGCTCATTTCTCTTTGATAAGGTTGGAAATTCCTCCTCTAGTTCATAAGGTAGTTTGATCCTCCTGCAATCATCTTCAAACCATGACTTGTTTTCATCAAACACAACATCTCTACGTACAATGAAACCTTTGTTGCTTGGATTGGAAAACCTATAACCTTTCTAATTAAGTTCATAGCCAATGTATATGCATGTTGTAGAGAAGAAAAGTAAAGATTAGTAGGCCCCAAAAAATTTCAAGTTTGGGTTGCTTGCTTGCCAATTCTGTGAGAATATAGAAGCACATGTTAACATTGTAGTGGACAAGATATGAAAGTTTATCCCCGTTAGAACATTAACATGAGGCATTGTGACAAGTTAGCGAGTTAGTTGGTGCTTGGTGATTGTATGTGTAGTTAGTGAACGAATAGTCCTATGAGCTAAGTGGACGATAGAGTGTGAGGATGATGTAGTTAGTAGGTGGAGATGAATTTACAGATTGGGGTTGGGGGTTTATTATAAGCTTTTGGTCACTAAATGTAATGCGCGGTTTTACAATGGGATCGTCGGTAGGCTATGGGAGACTTAACAAAAGAGTCCACTTGAAAATGAGGCTTTTTAGGGACCCATTTATAAGTGATCCTGTTAGTGTTGGTTGGAGCATGTGTAATTGTGTTGAATGGAGCTTTGTCTCATGAAGCCCAAGGGTAGCCACTCGAGCCCTCAAGCAAGCCTTAGGCACCCAGATGTGTCTTGATTATGGTTCAGCCTTCATCGACTGCTTAGGTATCGAGATGAGTGTTACTTTCATGGGAAAATCCTTGAAAGATTTCTTATTAGTGCCGTGTCGTGGTTTATGAGCATGATGTTTAGTTAGAGGCTTTAACTTGGCCACAACAGGAGGCTCACTTTTCTATACCCATATTTGTTTTGTTGGCTCAGACACCTTGCTTCGTACTCTCCTTTGGCTTTGAGTATAGGCCGCCTGCTTCCTTTGCATTCCGTACTCCTTTGGTTGCCATATCTTGATCGCTTTTGGAAAAGAAGGGAGTTCCATCATATCTTTAACTTCATGGTTGAAAACATCATCCCTCTACATTACAGAGTTTTGGAAAAGAATAACATCTTTATCTTCATGTGTATTCCTTGAAAGTCCAGGGGTTGGTGCCTTCCCTACTTTCTTGAGTGCTTGATTTTCTAACTCAATTGTAATGCGATTGTTACCTACCCAGACGTGAAGAAGTCCACTTCTTAGGTTCAGGTTGACTGCATGATCATAGATCTAGTCTTGACCCAAGACAAGAGGTTCAGTGAGATCCTCATCTTGACACACGAGTACCTTAATTATCATTAGAACATCTTGAATGTAGAGGGGAAGTTCCACCTCACCCATGCAAGGGGTTTCCACACCCCCCAATCCTATGAGATATGCTTCTATAGGATTGAATTTTAATTTCAATTCTTGACAGTACGAAAGTCTAATGACACTAGTGGCTGCACCTGAGTCAATCAAGGCTCGTATAGTTCTTGCACTAGTTCCTTGTCCTACCTCTAAGGTTGCAAAAGGACATCGGTCAATTATTCTATGGGAACTTACACTTGAGACTTCAAGCATAGCCATATGATATCCCAAGACTGCATAGGCATCTGTCCTAGGCTGATCTCTACCCTATCTTCTTAATTTCATTCTTTGGATGCATTCCAATGCTTCTATCTGTGCTTCTTCTCGGACTCCTTTTTCTTCTTCCTTACGTTTCTTGGAAGTGTTGAGTCGAATGAGCATTTCCTCAGTAAGGGCTTCTTGATATAGTTTGACTCTACATCCACTAATATAACTAGGAAGGACATCACCTTCTAAGGTGGCTAATTGGAATGCCCCACTTGTTGATATTCTTTTAATAATCATGGGTCCATAGCCACCTGTTGCTCTAGCACAATGGTAAGTACCACGTTAAGAAGCTTCACCTCCTTAATATCAATCCGCGGAAGAGATAGGAGTGATATGAAGATCGTGAATGTGAGATGAAGTGAGAGTGAAGGTGAGAAGCACCAAGATGCACACACACATACACACACACAATGAAGAAACAAGCAAGACACAATGGAAGGTGGGAAATTAGCTCTATTACTCAAGAACACTATTACAAGCTCAAAAGAACTCTAAGCTCACACTAGCCAACCTCAAAAATGAGCTCTCTAGCTCTTTTGATAGTTTCTAGACTAGTTTTGACCGGTTTCACATCTAGTGACCGGCATATTCAGCCTGACCATTGGCCTGAGGATGATATGGTGCGGATTTCTTGTGAATCACCATAAAATCCTGTAACAAATATTCAATGACTTGGTTTAGAAAGTGAGTGCCTCGATCGCTCACTAACTCTATAGGCAATCCATATCTTGTAAAGACATTCTCAAATAAGAATTTTGCAGTTGTGTGTGCATCATTCTTTTTCGTGGCTTTTGCCTCTACCCATTTCGTCAGATAATCTGTGGCAACAATAATGTATTCCGCATGTGTACCTTTTGCAGGGGGGTTAATGGGTCCTACAAAGTCTATACCCCACTTAGAAAATGCACGTCCGCCCATCATGGGTTTCAATGGCATTTCGTCTCTGCGAGTAGGAAACTGAGTTCTTTGGCACACATCACATCTCTTTACATAGGTATGAGCATCCATGTGAAGAGTGGGCCACCATAATCCTGCAAAGAGGATGGCTTTGATTATCCTATCGGGTCCAAAAAAGGCCTATTCACGAAATTTGGGAATTATTCAAGTCCCATTTATAATACCAAGTGATGGAATTAACTTATAATTTCTATGTTATATTCTTCTTACAAAGATCAATTCATGAATACATCTTCTTTTTGTTAAAATGTTTTAAGCTTTCAATAGATAAAAAATAATATTAGTTGATGAGCTTATTTAAAAAAACACCAAGGAGTATGAATAAACAAAGAAAAGCATTCAACCTTGAATTTTTTTTATATGAAGTCTATTGTTATCCAATTCAATAATAATAGGTTAATTATTTGATATATCAATAAATGCTCATATTAAAGTAAATATCCCAAAATATGATGTTATAAAAATCAATAAATTGATTTCAATTTAATTGTATAACAAATCTATACTAATACGAATTTAGAGCTTACAATTTAATATAAACAATAAATATATTCAAATTGGGGGTCACTTGTTCGGGTGGTTGGGCCTCTCGACTCTTGAGGCGGGGACGGGGGGTTCAACCCCCATCATCACATGTAAGGGACATGTTTAACATGGAAAGTTGTATCTTGTGGGATAAGGTGGGTCCCACGGATACTATGCCCTTCCTTATACAGTTGCAATTTCAAAGTTAAATCCTGGAGGAGTAGGCCTCGACTGAACCTCCATTAAAAAAAAAAAGCAACCACATGAATTTAGATCTAATTTAACAATACTTAATAATATGCAATTTGACATACTAATAATTGTTCATTTAGGTGAATGATATGAAAATTATGTCAATACTATAGATTGTTTCATATAGTTTTATAATAAATCTATCATACTAACTTAGGGCTTTGAAAAAATTCAGTAATTACTCAAATATATACAATTTAGGCTTTCAATAATTTTTCACTTGGTTGAACAGTCCCAAAAATATGTGGTGTTTAAAAACACCAATAAAATACATGATGTTCAAATATTTTAAAATCATTGATATCGTTTCTTAATATATTGTTCAAGTACATAATATGTTTCTCTATCACAAGGTTTCTGATTTACAATTGTATTACATGTATAAGAACGTCTGTTCTTTGAGCAAATCCATCCATAAAGCCACGGAATCATTGTTTTGGATAAAAAGTTTTCCAACTCCTCCGATGATTGCCTCCACAGCTTCGGTAGAATTACATAAGTGCCTTTCATATTCCAAATCACATGATATAATGTATCATAAAAAATAATGGTATTATTTCCATCCAAATCTGGAAAAATTTTCCAAATTGTGTCCAAGTTTTTATGATGCACAAACTTATATCCGATACGGATATCAATTTTTTGGCATGCACTCTGACCTGCTATAATATGAAATCTTTGATGGTGTTTTGGAAAACATACCGCAAGTGTTCTTTGAGCTATCGACACTCTTTCTGTGGTCCAAATCCACACTTCAAAAAGATCCATACAAAAATCCAAGAAATATAATGCATCCTTGCGAATGTAATGCGCAATTCTTGTGTTCTCTTCAATAAAATGCATATGGTTTTGCAAAGATTCAAGTAATAGATCACCCCTTTCCTTGTCAATTGTCTTGAGCAAAATGCCATTCATTTCCAGTATCAATAGCCTTCTTTCATCTCTTGGGAATGAAGAAAATCCTTGCTTTCTTGATGAAGATTCATATATGTGTGAAGACCAGCAAGACATCAATGCCAAGCTTGGGTTTTCTTTGTAGTTCATATGCAAATCAGCATTTTGTTCTGCAAAATAAAATTGAAGTTAATTAGATTTATATAAAAATCAATTGTTTTACATTCTATATTACTTCATAATCACAGTAACTAAAGATATGTTTAATTAAGCCATTATCATTTCTCTCAATATTTAAAACTTATAGTAAATTAAAATTGATAATACATAAGAAAATGTAGGAAAATTGATTTGAATGCATGCTTTTATATTCATGGGGATTCCAATTTCCTTTTATAGTTTTTCTTATAATCAATATAATTAAAAGTAGACTAAGCCTAGAAAAAACTTCATATATATGTGTGTGTGTGTATTTATTTGTGAAGAAAAACAATCTTTCATGAAAGAAGGAAACTAACATTAAAAAAATGGGTTATCATATATATATATATATATATATATATATATATATATATATATATATATATATATATATATATATATATATATATATATATATATATATATATATATATATATGTATGTGTGTGTGTGTGTGCACATATATATGCGTGTATATATATATATATATATATATATATATATATATATATATATATATATATATATATATATATATATATATATATATATATATATATATATATATATATATATATATATATATATATATGTATGTGTATGTGTGTTTATTTGTGAAGAAAAACAATCTTTCATGAAACAAGGAAACTAACATTAAAAAAATGGGTTATCTTCAAACCAATCAAAAGATCTTGAGAAAATTTAATAATCCACCTTGCCGTCAACGTTTTTCTTTATCCTGCAAAAGAAAAATTTTATAAATATTTGTCTGTAGATATTAAAGAAAAACATAAATATTGTATGACGAATTTCTTTACCTATTAAATTAAGGTATGCCTTTTGTAACCTTTTTATGTATGCTTTTGCTGCAACTCCGCTTATGAAACGACTTTGTCGATAGCCCAATCTTGTAGCATACACTATTGCATGATTTTCTCTCATGCTTTTATTTTTGTAGCACATTTGTAACAGTTTTAGCTGCTCTTTATTTAAAAGTGGAACACCAAATGTTGAAGCTATTGTTGCTAGATCTCCCTTTTCGATTTCCTTGCAATTCAATGGAACCTCTAACTTTGTCGATGCTATTGTTGTATGTTCCTTTTCAATTTCGTTGCAAATCAATGGAACATCTACATTTTTCTCACTATTATTATGTACTTCATAGTCATCAAAAGAAGATACTCTCAAGTTATTTGAATGATCATTTGATTCACTCAAGATATCATGTTCTAACATAGAAGATGAATTCTCCATTGCAAGTTGAAACATAGGAAATATAAGATGTTCTTTGATGATATGTGGTTGTCGGATTCGATTGAGCAAAATATCATCTCTTTGGATGAAGCTCAAAATATAGGATAGAAGATCACTTGGTACTGAACGATCATGTCTTGCTTGATAAGGGGTAATGTCGCTGCAATTTTCTATTGGGATAGAACCTTTGAAGAAACTAGCATTAATGATAAGTTGATCTGGTTTATATATTTCTTCAATGTGATCCATATAATAATCTTCTTGGCTCCTCACCATAAGAAAAGAATATCTTTTGTCATCAATATTTGAATGATTTTTTACATAATCTTTCTCTGATATGTTCCATCTTATATCTTTTTTGAACAAAAGGGCATTTAGATCGAGAAGGAGAAAATTGTTGCTTATATGAAGATGATAGATATTATCTGCATATATCAAACAATGAGGTTTATTATACACAATAACTAAAAAGAGTGCTTTAAGATAACTTATTGATATATCTTCAATAAATGAGTTATAATATGAATAAAATAATCATAATATTACACAATATACCTGGTAAAATCCAAAAAGGCCTAGCATGTCGTTTCTCCATAACATTAGATAGCTTATCTGATGTTTGAAAAGAGCTTTGCTCATGTAGAGTACTCATTTCATCCTCAAAGTGGCCAATAAGCTTTCCAATACATCATCACTTATGAAATGTTTATTTTTGTTAACATCTATAATAAAAAGAAATCCAAAAGATGTATAATAATCAATACAATATGCAGACATATCAATACTTATTTTCTCAATTAATTTGTCTTTATGATAAAAATCTATCTATTAATTTCTCTATCTAAACACTTATAATTAATTTCTCTGTGCATCTACGTCAAACAATAAGCTTTTGATTTTAAAAACTGCACAGTTCAATATTTGCATCTTAACCGTACATTTCAAAATTGTATTTAATCAAATGCATCATAATTTTAAAAACAATATGTTTCAGATTTTTTCAAACAAAGGAGTCATAAATCATGCATATCAATTTAAAAATTATAACATGTGAATTTATGCATCTAATTTTTAAATTACTCGAATAGACAAGAGATGTCGAACTTTAACTCACAAACATATGATATTAACAATAGATAAAAAGATTTAAATATAATCGATTCACATCACTTTACTCAACAAGGTAATATGTTCAAAATAAAAATCTATTGTTCAAGAAATGCAATCATCACTAGCATATAAAGAAAAATATACTTTGAAAATTATGGTATTTATTACATTACATGGAATCAATATTTTCTCAACCTTCTTTTTTTCCTCATACATTTGAAGTACCTGCAGTATCTTCATCCATTGTAACAATATGTTCATCGGTTTCTGTATCATCCTGATTACTTTCTGATTCTTCTCCACTAGGTTGTACATCAATCTCAGCATCAACATTCTCGAACACATTTGTATTATCTGTATCTTGATTCCTGATATCTGTATCTTGATTACTGATATCACACCATTGATGCAAAGCAGGGTCATTCTCAAAAACTGAAGAGCAAATTGATTCTAATTGTTTTTCTTCAACATCTAAACATATACCAAAACATCTGCGTTTCTTAGATAAACTTCTTTGAAGAACAACTCCTCGACAATACAACTCTACAACATAGCTGTCTTCACGAGCAAAACTATTAATGAAATCATCAATGAAATTTTTTTCTATGAATCCATCCAGACCTTTATGAGCAAAAATATTTAGATTTGCTTGATCTATTCTATCAATCATCTGATAATTATCCTCTTTGCTAATGTACATAAGCACTATTGCAAAATCCATCTCTCCTTTGATGGAAGGATTACTACTCTGAGTGGCTGCAATTTGAAAGTCATTTTTGTAGCTGTATGTTGAACTCCTTCTACAAGCATATGGACATAGAGGAAATCAATAAAAGATACTAGAACATATTCTGTCTCGGAGTTCATCGCGTTGAGTGCAAAAATCAATCTGGAAAAGAACGTTGCTGAAATGCATTCCCGACTATGTAAACTGTACAGTTCTGAATCAAACCTTAAGAAAACAATATTGAATGGAAGAACTTTCTCTGCACAACAACTTTCTACCTTGTTCAAATCGAAACCAAATCCATAGATTGACCATGGAATAACATTTGCTGTGGTCTTTATTCCCATTGCAACTCTATACAAATGACTCAACAAAGTTATGGTGGCCTTTGGTAAAGGAGGAGACTTCTTTGCCCTGTTTAATGAGTCTTTCACAAATGTTTCACTGTAACTTTTAATTTTTTCATATTGTACATCTGTGATATTGTATTTCTCACAGAGCTTTTCCCAAGTCAAAGCCTCTGTTGTTAAATCAATAAAAAATGCAATTATAGCATTTTTCAAGACACGATCTGTCTTTAATCTCCATGCCATTTCTTCCATGTCAACCATGTGCTTCAATGATTTTGCCTTTTTTAACAAAATTTTCTTCTCTAAAATTGCCTTTTGAAGTTCTAAAATTTCTTTATTGTCCAAACCTGCAATACATCTGAACAATGTCGGACCTAATATAACCATCCCTGGTGCCTGCTTCAATTGACCACCTTTCATTGCTACCATCTTTGCGGATGTCGATATAACATCTTTTGTTGAATCTCTTTTGTTATTTGACACTTCACCCTTTGTATTAAGTAGTGCCCCTTGACTATACAAACGCATTATTGATATCCAATTCTTCCATTCCTCATCATTACATAAAAGAAGATGCAAATCATTCTTTATAAATCCTTTTTGTAAAGTTTGCTCTGTAGTCTCTACAAAATTCTGAAAAAAAACGTATATTTTAAATAAATACAAGTTTTAAAAAATAATAATATATAGTAACTAAAACACAAAAAATACAAAGAATATAAACATACCTGCCATGATATAAATTCTCTTTTACTCTGATTAACACCTGGAGGAGGTTTGGATGGACATCCATTGGCTTTCCATTGAGATCTAGCTTGTAAAAGTTGATCCACAAATGGTTCCTTCTGTAATGACTTTGCCACCATCAAATTAGCCTCTTTAGATATCTCCCTTGAAATTTTTGGAGGACAATTTACTATAATTTTTGCTTTTCTATATCTAAATTGTTGTCGTAACTGTAATGTCACCATCGGAGAATTAACAATTTGTAAAGTTTTCGCTGCACTAATTGAATGTTGTCCAGATATTATCCAATACTCAACTTTATCAATATCATCATGAGATAAAGTTTTTAGAGGTATTCTCACACTTGGATCAATAGGCATAACAACTGCAAGAACTTCATTCTCTTTCGGAGCCAAGACAAAATAATTCATTAATGTACGCACCCAATCTCTGTTTAATTTCCGATATACATAATTCGATGGTGCTGGAAAACATCTTTTTACATCAACATTAAATACTGCATCAGAACCAAAAGCATAGTATTCTTGTTTTTGAAGTAGTAAATCCATCATTTTATTTTCTTGTGGCTACACTACTGTATCCTCTGTTTCTTCACTCCTATTATCTAAATGTCGGATTGATACACCTTCATCGTTTTGTACAGACTTTGATGATGATCCTAAATCTTTATTTGAAGAACCTTTCAACTTTCGTTTCTTAGATCTCTCAAATACATCTGAGCTTCTCTTCAAAGATTTTGACTTTTGTGTTAATCTTTTGGCTTCTTTTATGATTTTCACTAATTCTTCTAATGATTCGATCGATTCGATCGATCCAATTGAACCTAATGATCGATCAGACTTTGAGATACTATCTTTCATATCATCCAAACACAAAGTCTCCCATGATAAGGAGAACTTATTCGCATTAATATTCTCACCATCTGGAAGCACTTTACAAGTAAAACATGGTGTGCCTTGTGCATTTACATCTTCTTTAACATGAACAATATTTCCCATATCACCATATGTAGATCCTGCATCTGTCATAAATAAATGTACATCTCCTTTGAAGTTTCCTTCATGATCATAAGTATCAGCAAACCATTTCATGTCTTCCTTGTGTGTCAAATCAAAAGATTTCTGAACCTTAATCCTATTTGAAGGAACCTTCATCCCACTTGTTTTTGATAAATTTTCCAATGAAAATACATTATCGATCACATTGCTTTGAAATTCATTTGTGTTTTCCATTGCTCCTGAAAGTAAAACAAAAAAACTTTTTTTTTAATCACATCAACATAATAACAAACAATATGAATATATTAACATCAAATTTCTCATTCATAGTCATCAAATTTATAATCAATACTATTCTCTCTAATTATCATACTTTATATTTACGAAGTTCGAGCCTCTTAAGTTCCTTCCCATTGTGTTTAAATTTGGAAATATATTTGAGTTAAAAATACTATTCGCTTAGTTGAAAAAGATAAGAGACTTGATTTTAAGCTTTGAGGCTCGAACTTAAGTTCGAGCCTCTTTGTTCTTTTGCACATAAGACACAAAAATCCTAAACTTGACATGGCTGGAAAAGCTGAGGCTCATATCATGTGATCCAACAATCCTAAACTTGATATTCAAACATGTTTTTTAATCTCCAACTGATGTACATTCCAACCATGATGAGTTGCAAGTGGAAAAATGCTACAAACAATAGTCGTTCGACATGTGGGAGCAAAGGTCTCATCAAAATTAATGCCTTTTTCTTGAGTATAAACTTTTGCAACCAGCCTAGCCTTATATTCGTCAACTATTCCGTTGGAAAAGCTTAGAGGCTCGAACTTAAGTTCAAGCCTCTTTGTTCTTCTATTCATATCATGTGATCCAACAATCCTGAACTTGATATGGTTGGAAAAAGCTGAGAGGCTCAAACTCCTCTTTGTTCTTTTGCTCATATCATGTGACCCAACAATCCTATAACACACAACAATCATAAACTTGATATGGTTGGAAAAGCTAAGAGGCTCTAACTCCTCTTTGTTCTATTGCTCATATCATGTGACCAAACAATCCTAAACTTGATATGGTTGGAAAAGCTCCGAGGCTCAAACTTAAGTTCGAGCCTCTTTGTTCTTTTGCACATAAGACACAACAATCCTAAACTTGATATGGCTGGAAAAGCTGAGGCTCATATCATGTGACCAAACAATGATATGGTTGGAAAAGCCCAGAGGCTCGAACTTAAGTTCGAGCCTCTTTGTTCTTTTGCACATAAGACACAACAATCCTAAACTTGATATGATTGGAAAAGCTGAGCGGCTCGAACTTAACTTGGTATGGCTGGAGAATCTGAGGCTCATATCATGTGATCCAACAAATCCTGAACTTGATATGGTTGGAAAAGCTCAGAGGCTCTAACTTAAGTTCGAGCCTCTTTGTTCTTTTGCGCATAACACACAACAATCCTGAACTTGATATGGTTGGAAAACCTGAGAGGCTCGAACTTAACTTGGTATGGCTGGAAAAGCTGAGGCTCATATCATGTGATCCAACAATCCTGAACTTGATATGGTTGGAAAAGCTCAGAGGCTCGAACTTAAGTTCGAGCCTCTTTGTTCTTTTGCACATAATACACAACAATCCTAAACTTGATATGATTGGAAAAGCTGAGAGGCTCGAACTTAAGTTCGAGCCTCTTTATTATTTTGCTCATATCATGTGATCCAACAATCCTACACTTGATATGGTTGGAAAAGCTCAGAGCCTCGAACTTAAGTTCAAGCCTCTTTGTTCTTTTGCACATAAGACACAACAATCCTACACTTGACATGGCTGCAGAACCTAAGGCCTATATCATGTGATCCAACAATCCTAAACTTGATATGGTTGCAAAAGCTCAGAGGCTGGGACTTAAGTTCGAGCCTCTTTGTTCTTTTGCACATAAGACACAAGAAATCTAAACTTGATATGGCTGGAAAAGCTTAGAGGCTCGAACTTAAGTTCGAGCCTCTTTGTTCTTTTGCACATAAGACACAAAAATCCTAAACTTGACATGGCTCGAAAAGCTGAGGCTCATATCATGTGACCAAAGAATGATATGGTTGGAAAAGCTAAGAGGCTCGAACTTAAGTTCGAGCCTCTTTGTTCTTTTGCACATAAGACACAACAATCCTAAACTTGATATGATTGGAAAAGCTGAGAGGCTCGAACTTAAGTTCGAGCCTCTTCGTTCTTTTGCACATAAGACACACCAATCCCGAACTTGATATGGTTGCAAAAGCTCAGAGGCTCGGACTTAAGTTCGAGCCTCTTTGTTCTTTTGCACATAAGACACAAGAAATCTAAACTTGATATGGCTGGAAAAGCTTAGAGGCTCGAACTTAAGTTCGAGCCTCTTTGTTCTTTTGCACATAAGACACAAAAATCCTAAACTTGACATGGCTGGAAAAGCTGAGGCTCATATCATGTGACCAAAGAATGATATGGTTGGAAAAGCCCAGAGGCTCGAACTTAAGTTCGAGCCTCTTTGTTCTTTTGCACATAAGACACAACAATCCTAAACTTGATATCATTGGAAAAGCTGAGAGGCTCGAACTTAAGTTCGAGCCTCTTCGTTCTTTTGCACATAAGACACAACAATCCTGAACTTGATATGGTTGGAAAAGCTGAGAGGCTCGAACCTCTTTGTTCTTTTGCACATAACACACAACAATCCTGAACTTGATATGGTTGGAAAACCTGAGAGGCTCGAACTTAACTTGGTATGGCTGGAAAAGCTGAGGCTCATATCATGTGATCCAACAATCTTGAACTTGATATGGTTGGAAAAGCTCAGAGGCTCGAACTTAAGTTCGAGCCTCTTTGTTCTTTTGCACATAATACAGAACAATTCTAAACTTGATATGATTGGAAAAGCTGAGAGGCTCGAACTTAAGTTCGAGCCTCTTTGTTCTTTTGCTCATATCATGTGATCCAACAATCCTACACTTGATATGGTTAGAAAAGCTCAGAGGCTCGAACTTAAGTTCGAGCCTCTTTGTTCTTTTGCACATAAGACACAACAATCCTACACTTGACATGGCTTCAGAACCTAAGGCCTATATCATGTGATCCAACAATCCTAAACTTGATATGGTTGCAAAAGCTCAGAGGCTCGGACTTAAGTTCGGGCCTCTTTGTTCTTTTGCACATAAGACACAAAAAATCTAAACTTGATATGGCTGGAAAAGCTTAGAGGCTCGAACTTAAGTTCGAGCCTCTTTGTTCTTCTCTTCATATCATGTGATCCAACAATCCTGAACTTGATATGGTTGGAAAAGCTCAGAGGCTCGAACTTAAGTTCGAGCCTATTTGTTCTTTTGCACATAACACACAACAATCCTGAACTTGATATGGTTGGAAAAGCTGAGAGGCTCGAACTTAAGTTCGAGCCTCTTTGTTCTTTTGCACATAACACACAACAATCATAAACTTGATATGGTTGGAAAAGCTCAGAGGCTCAAACTTAAGTTCGAGCCTCTTTGTTCTTCTGTTAATATCATGCGATCCAACACTCTTTGTTCTTCTGTTCATATCATGTGATCCAACAATCCTGAACTTGATATGGTTGGAAAAGCTCAGAGGCTCAAACTTAAGTTCGAGCCTCTTTGTTCTTTTGCACATAAGACACAACAATCCTAAACTTGACATGGTTGCAGAACCTAAGGCCTATATCATGTGATCCAACAATCCTAAACTTGATATGGTTGCAAAAGCTCAGAGGCTCGGACTTAAGTTCGAGCCTCTTTGTTCTTTTGCACATAAGACACAAGAAATCTAAACTTGATATGGCTGGAAAGGCTCAGAGGCTCGAACTTAAGTTCGAGTGTCTTTGTTCTTCTGTTCATATCATGTGATCCAACAATCCTGAACTTGATATGGTTGGAAAAGCTCAGAGGCTCGAACTTAAGTTCGAGCCTCTTTCTACTTTTGCACATAAGACACAACAATCTTAAACTTGATATGGCTGGAAAAACTGAGGCTCATATCATGTGATCCAACAATCATGAACTTGATATGGTTGGAAAAGCTCAGAGGCTCGAACTTAAGTTCGAGCCTCTTCGTTCTTTTGCACATAAGACACACCAATCCTAAACTTGATATGGTTGGAAAAGCTGAGAGGCTCGAACTTAAGTTCGAGCCCCTTTGTTCTTTTGCTTATATCATGTGATCCAACAATTCTAAACTTGATATGGTTGGAAAAGCTGAGGCTCATATCATTTGATCCAACAATCCTGAACTTGATATGGTTGGAAAAGCTCAGAGGCTCGAACTTAAGTTCGAGCCTCTTTGTTCTTTTGCACATAATACACAACAATCCTAAACTTGATATGATTGGAAAAGCTGAGAGGCTCGAACTTAAGTTCGAGCCTCTTTGCTCTTTTGCACATAAGACACAACAATCCTACACTTGATATGGCTGCAGAACCTAAGGCCTATATCAT
>CM035426.1:126968554-126981054 GCA_020310875.1 Ceratopteris richardii
TTCTTTAGTTAAGTATAATTCTCTTTCAAAACTGTCTACAAAAGCTATTGGTAATCTCAATATGGCTGACAAATTCTTCATTGCAAAAGTTAGTAAAGGGTTGAGGGACAATGATGTCGAGTCAAACATTGTTGGTAAACTTGTTATGGCGAGGGAATTCTATGTTTCAATAGACACTAAGGGAATGAACGACAATGTTTATATTGCTATAGACAATGAAGAGTTGACCCAATCACGCGATGTTGCAACCAATTAGACTGAAGATGTCCAAATACTCCCTAAACCACAAAAGGGAAAAAAGAGAAAGAGTGAAGTTTCTTTAGAGATGCCTACTAGGTTTATGGAAATTTAATGCCATCTACCTCATGACATATCATGTGTCATCAATAAGGATTTTAAAACTTGAGAGCTTATATTGCCACTTCTAGAAGAACCAAGGGTACTAATTTTATATTTTTTTGAGGAGATATAGGTTCAATACCAAGTCACTTCTAAGCTTGGATATGGAGCAATCTGATGTTTTCATATGGAGTTACTAATTGACTAAGAAAGTCCACCATTCCATAGGTCTCCCATTACCAAACTTCCATTAAATGATCAACGATATTTGGACTATCAATCATTGTCATGCATGGTGCCAAAGAAAGTTTGAAAATTACCTAATCACATTCCAGAATGCATGGCTCCAATATGGTCGTAATACTACATCGATTATTGATAACACTCTTTTAGGGGTTCCTAAGGATGTGATATTGCTTGTTCTTATCTCAATAATATTTTAGAGATCCCTTAGCTAGAAATCTTCCACATGGCTTACAATAATTGACTTTCACACTTTCCTTTAGAGAAGTTGAAACTTGGGCATGGTTTATCTAACTTTGTGGTTTGCAACCATGTTTAGACTCAAATATTCATAGTTGAACTTTGATATGAGGATGAAATAATCGGAAACAAATGTATAGTTCCCCATACACAAGAAATAATGAACTTTAACAATTGGCATATTAGCTAATACATCTTAGCTAAAGTGGGATAAGCTAATAGTTGTTAGTGATTAATACAAATCACATAGCTAATATTTTATAGCTAATAGATTAGTGCATAGCTAATATATTGTGGAAACACCTCTAGGATCAAGAAACATCCTAATGGATTAGATTTGAGGACATTGATGCAACTAGGAGAGTGGACCCTAGGTACGGTTTTGCCTAACTCATCTTTGATGGATCCTTTCCAACATATGATTATGCCCACGTATTGTGCTCCAAAAAGAGAAGGAGAGAAAGAAAACAACTTGATAACTCCTCTCCTTAGCATGGCTACCAAGCTTGGGCTACTTTGAAGCAAACTTGAGCATGAAAAGAAAAAGGGAAAGGAGAGAATTAGTATTCAATGACTATAAAAGATTGTCTATTCAAAGAGAGCATTAAAGAAAAAGCTCCAGATCGTTGCCCTTTTAATCTCCTAATGTAGGCATATTGGGATTCAAGGAATTCCCAGATATGAGGTACTTCGATTGAAAAGAGGCCATATAAGACACTATATAGTCGTTGTGTAATTTGAAGAGATAGAGATCTTAATACTTTTAGGGTTTCCTAAGGATGTGATATTGCTTGTTCTTATCTCAAATAATATTTTAGAGATCCCTTAGCTAGAAATCTTCCACATGGCTTACAATAATTGACTTTCACACTTTCCTTTAGAGAAGTTGAAACTTGGGTACTTGGATTGCACAAACTCCTAGTTTTTCCCCAAACCTCTTCAAGGAATGAACGGAAGTAATGTACCTAGATTTTTTCTATATCTAATGGATATCTATTTGTTCTTTTTGTTAGAAAAGACAGTAATATTTGAAGATAGAAAAAGGAAAAGAAATCGTAAAAACATAAACATCAAGTTCCCCAAGCAATACCTTTATAGGCCCAAGGGAATAGGCTTGATCTATAAGGGCTTATTATGAATAGGGAAGTCACTGCGAGAGAATGAAACTTACAAGTTTTGTTTGTCCAATCAAAGAGGCCTAGGGAAAAAAATTCCCGCGAAGTGTTGGAAATAGAAGAAGTGATCCTCTACGCTATAAAAACTTTCAAGAATCTAGTCATATGCATAGCCAATGTCCTTGTTATAGGACATACTAGTGAGATGCTAGTAATTTATGTCTCGATATGAGAAAGAATATTAAGGAAGGAACATGTGGATCACGGTGCTGATTTCAATTATACAGATAAAAGTTGTCTACTTGTATGTTGAAGATTATTTGACCCATGGACTTTTACATGGATATTTATGATAATAATCGAGTTAAATGTTTGGATCTTATGCAATAGTACTTGAAAATGAACATGCTAGGTAAAGACGAGTTTTTGGACACACATATCATGAGGGCTATAAAGGATTGGCACCTAAGCCTCATGGAACCATTTTTTGACAGACCTCGCTCTAAGAGGATCCCCTAGGAGCATGTCGACAGGTTGGGAAGAATGAGTTATCAAAGCTAACTCAAAGCAAATTCTTTGAAGATCATCTAATTTCTACAACAATGTATCTTGGAGTTTCTCCTCTTGCAATAGAACGTGAGGAAGAGGTGATCAGACATATAAAAACTTTAGATCTACTTGTGGTTTCTGTCACTAGTGAGAGTACATGGATCTCCTTACTCCCATCATACACTATGATAAGATCATATACATGATATCTCTTGACCTCATCCAACAAGAAGAGGACAGATTTGTAAAACTTTTATTTGCGCTCCCTAGTTTCTTTTATAATGAGAACATGCTTTAGATCGTTGGAAGTCCATATGCGAAATCGAGTTGAAATATTATTCTAGATGCTTTTTATCAAAGAAACACCTCCGATTATCACATAAAATATCCAAACCTTAGAGTCCCTCCTATCACATATATTCATTTTCTTTGGTGAGAATGCTAAAAATCACGAGGTGGAGCCTTTATTTACAATACTAAGAGATGAAATCTGTGAAGGAGGAAGCAACCCATGCAAAGAAGAGTTAAGAGTGAAGAAGCCAATGGATCTTAATGGAAGATTACAAAAAAGGAGAACACTATTGAAGTATCAATTTGGATTACATTAGACACTCGAGATGTGTAGGAGATATGGAGTTTGGAAGGCATTCGAAATTACGCTGAGTTCTTTGCCTTGAGGAAAGCTCTAGAATTGTGTGTGCTAAAGGAATCTAAGTTAGTATGATCGCAAAGGGACTCTCCTCTAAATTTGAAAGAATAGCAAGCACATGGAATTGTAATAACAATAGTATCAATTTCCATCTCTTTTTGATTATGAGGTTGATAAATAAATTTAATGGATTCCATGCTTTCCACGTTGTAAGAGACAAAGCTACTGGAGCTCATGAGCTAGCCAAAAAGGCAAGGAGAATGAAGAAGCCTCAAAGGAATATAAGGAACTGGGATCTTGGCTAGAGCTTTATTATCTTCATATGAAGGCATTTGTAGAATGATTCTTGAATAGGGAACTAATCCTAGAGGACAAAATAAGTTATTGGTCGACACGGCCAAGAACTATGTTACTCTATTCGATCATCTAAATTACGTGAGGTGTGCAAATGGAGTTTTGAGAATAGGTCTATCTAAACAAGAGATACATGATGCCTCTTGTATTTTACATGATGATGTGTGTGGTATGGACAATAAGAAACAATTAGGAACTTTCTCAACATAGTTTTAATTTAGTTAAGTTTCAAGAAATGGGATTTCCATTGAACAAGGTCTTCCTCAAAATTCCAAAGATTTGGTAAAACTATACTGATACAAGAACCTCTAAAAACTATTGATAGTCTTCTTCCTTTTGAATATAAATGGAGTCTATATGTGGTAGGCCCATTACCGTGCACAGTTAGAAGATAATCATTCATAATAATGACCATAGATTAATTAATATGGTGGCATAAGGCAAAAGTGATCACCAAAATCAATGCGAGATAGACCAGTTACTTCGTCTTTGAGTTTATATGTTAGTTAATTCGTCCTTGAGTTTATACGTTGTAGACTAGATATGAATACATCTTCTTTTTGTTAAAATGTTTTAAGTTTTCAATAGACAAAAAATAATATTAGTTGATGAACTTCTCTAAACATGATATTTAGCAAGAGGTGATAGACACGCATAATGTACTTTTGTTCCAAAATGTGCAGAGAATTTTAAAATTAATCATAGGATTATATCGGATATGTGAAGTTAACAATGAGATGAGGGGTTATCAACATGTCCAATTGGAAGAAGTGAGAAATCCACAATGCTTTATCATTCCAAAATGTGTGGAAAATTTTAGAATTAACCATGAGTGCAAACAAGAGAGGTGAATATTTGATATCTGATTGAGGAGAGGATATGTTGGTCTCTCTTACGCTCTCTCTCTTTCTCCCATCAAGGAGTGTAGTACCAAGCAAGTCTTCTTAATGGTAAAGCTTTTACTTCTTGTCCCCTTTACTCTTATGGTATATGGACACCTATCTTATTCAGTGGTTTATGTTACTCATGCCATTGCCATTCAATCTCGAATGCCTCTATGAGTGGGTCATGTGGAAGTTATGTACCTTTTAATTTATCTACTATTTCGTCTTGGTTTCTCTCAAGTTGGTGAGTGAAAGAGTGTTTCTCATGGCTTGCAGGCATCAGGGGAATACATGCCTCATGTTGCAGGCATCAGGGGGATATATGCCTCATGTAAGGGAGCATAATATTGATGCCCTTTGTATATCCCTTTCTTTTATGGCAGCTTTTTGAGATGATTTGATGGGGTTTTTCCCTCAATACATCTCTTTTGTGTATGGTCACTATCTTTTAACTGGTTTCTAGTCATCTCTGACCTCTACTTATTTTTACGCCTTCAACAAATGTGTGTGTTAATGATAGGATTTATTCACTCTTATCCCAAACATATCACCACTAGAAGGTGAGCCACTCGAGACTTGCCAAGATGTAACAGTAGGTGCCTATTAACATTTGAGTTTGGGCTCATCTTTACTTATTTGTGTACTATTTTGTTGTGAAATCGGATGTAGTATCAAGTGCAGAGCCATAATAGCTCACCATTTTATTTGAGGTTTGTGGAGTTAGATGTTTGGCCCAGTACAAGTGGACGGTTGCGTTTAGAAGCTTGGATTTTGGAGAGGAGCACTCATGCTGCAATTTTTTTTTTTTGGTTCCCATGAAGGTTGTTATATTAAGAGCATGAACGTTGTGTTTCTTCAAGAATGAAGGATGCTGTTGGATTTTTGTTGTTTATTGGAGAGGGGTGTGGATCTTGTTGGTTGGTCTACAAGGCTTGTGCCCTTGTTGCATTTTCCTCAAGCGAGTTCCAATTGCATGAGATGATGCTTTTGTCCCTTGAAAAGAGAATTTTGGTTGCATTGCTATTGTTCAGGACTAGAGTTTCTAATATATGTGTTTCTGTTTCATGCTTGGAAAAAAAACTTGACTAAAATATGAACTAAGGTAAGTACTTAGTATTACATCTTATTTGTTTTTCATTGGGCGAGAGCTGGAATGCTTATCTTATAGAGAGGTATATTATTATCATGCTTTTCATCTCCCTCATAGAGGATGTGCTGATCCTAAGCAGAGATTTATCTTGGGAAATGTTGAGCATGCACTTATTGGGTGAGCTGTTTTTCTGATTTTTGTCTTCTTTAGTGTCTTGTGCCATAGTACTGGCAGAGGTGATTGTGATAGCATGGTTTTAAGGGGTTTGATGGTATGGTCCAGTCTTATGCATTCTTCTCAGTTTCAGCTTATGCTTTTCTATTGAGGTGAATCTCTTAAGTTATGGTTTATCGGACTTCTCGGTATGATTACCTGCTACCTAAATAAATGTGCAAAAACATAAGTATAAAATGAAACCATCATCATAAAGAATTGTAACATGAATAGTTTTATCACAAGAAGTATCATCCATACATGGTTTAGTAGGAGAATATGCAAAGATATTATCATAAGGAGAAATCATCAAGGAATCATCATGCACAAGGCCAATAGATTCATCTTCAATTTGCGGTAAAGAACAATAAGTCAAATATGATAAAGCATCATGAACATGAAGAACTACTTCATTTTCTTCTTTCATGGATCCTTTTTCATCGTGAAGATGTGGAGACAATGATGTCATATGTTCATCAATTCATTCATCTTTGAAGGCATATGTGTCATCATCAATAATGGTGGTGCCATCACAAAGGGAATTACGTTGATCTTGACAAGATATGGATGCTTTTGCATAACCCAGACATGCATTCATAAATGCACCCACTATTTCTAGCATGGTGCACAACATATGAGGAGCAGAACAAGTGGGACGAAAAGAAGAAGTTCCCCAAATTTTTTGAAGATCCAAAACATTAGAGTGAAAATTTTTAAGCTTTTCATGCAATGTTTTATAAGCATGTGCATGTGTTTGAGGACATAAACCAAAATATTCATTGTAATAGTGAACAAATCCCTTCTCCAAATCTCAAAACATGCATGAGTGTAGAAATCAAAATGAGGACAAGTAAAATATTCATAGTCATCAAACCAAGCCATATAATTAGACCCCGGGTCATAAATAAACTTTTACTTCACCTGTCTAGCATGCATTCATGGAATAATGTTGTGGCATGCTTGACGGACACATAACCCAACACCGAAGTAGAACAAAATTATGACAAAGTGTGCCCATGAATCCTGACTCCTGAGTTTAGCCTGTGCAGCAGCCTACGCTTGAGTCTTGAGTTGAAGAAACTCGAATCCCGAGTGTTTAGTGTTTTCGTAGAATACTGAAGTCTGCTCGCTGCTGCTACACCTGAGGGTGGCCACTGGAAGTCGGCATTAGGCAAATGATCCCTCCATTCCTGGAAAATGGAAGGTACTTTCACCCTCTAGGATCCAATGTCACGAGGATGATGGCAGAAGAATAACGTAGATAACCAATAATTCGAAGGCTTGGTGTTTACTAATGCAGATAGATGGGAGGATTTTAACAAGTAGAATTCCAACGTCTCTCTCTCTCTCTCTGTAATTTTGTAAGAAGTCGAGTAACACAAAGCTTCTCGTTGCCCAATGGGAGAACTTTGAAGGCTGCGAGGCGGTTGTTTGGTGCTGTCATATGTTGACAAGGAGACTAGCGCATGCAATGAAGGCTGTTCATCATCGTCAGCAAGTCTTACCGAACCCTAAGCATTGTGCTGGAGCCTGGAGGCCTGCTCCGATTTTGCCCGTATTGTCAGCTGTTCCTTCGTCTCCCCAAGCACCGCTGCTTGCCTAGCTTGTGATTAGATATGCGGTACTACAAGGCCGTCCATGTTGTCCAGTGCTTCTCTCTACGTTCAACATTGTAAATAGTTCTCTTGTGGCAAGATCACCTGCGAATGGCACGCTTTCTGTGTCTCCTTCTTCTTTCCCTGTCCTGTGTGTGTTCTTTTTGCGGCGGTAGGCATCGTCAAGTTTAGCGTTTTTTGGTTTGATGCCAAAGTAATGGAACTGAACTTGACTGATTTGTGGGCATGTAGCTTGGCAGCCAGGCGCGTATGTTGATGCCGATGGTTTCTATTTGGAGGTACGATGCATCTGACTCAGCTCTCTTCTTCGTTTCAACGCTCTGTTTGTGCACTGTTGTTTCTATCATTGTCTTCACTTCATCGATGCGCTTGTGGTCGACCTACGTGTGGATAACCGGGAATGGCGGGAACTGTGTGGGTTAGCCTTTATAAATCAAGAGCCCCACATCCATCGCCTTCTAGCCCTACTGTCCACCTGCGCGGGGACCTCAAACTTCCATGTATGCATCGTGCAATTCACAGTGTTACTACCATTGCCACTTCCTGTACATACAAACACGAGAGAGAGAGAGAGAGACGTTGGAATTCTACTTGTTAAAATTCTCCCATCTATCTGCATTAGTAAACACCAAGCCTTCGAATTATTGGTTATCTACGTTATTCTTCTGCCATCATCCTCGTGACATTGGATCCTAGAGGGTGAAAGTACCTTCCATTTTCCAGGAATGGAGGGATCATCCAGGGTGAAAGTACCTGGGGCCTCATCTGGACAACTAGTAACGTGTATAAGTACATAAACATAGGCTTTTATTACGTTTACCTGTTTTTTCTATCAAAAAGCCATAAAAAGCAAGTAACATGCATGGTGACTGTTTTCCTTTTTTAAAAAGGAAAACTATTTTTTTTATAAAAAAAGAAATAAACACTATTGACAATGCTCAAATTGTCACCTCTAATTATACGTAGGACATGTTTCAAAAAGGCATTAAGATTTATGATGTCGATCAAGGAAATATGTACACACAAATATAACTGAACAAATGCATGTATTATATAGACATGTATGTATGCATGTATGTTTGTAAATTCATCCTGACTATCATGTAACAAACCAGTGTGTGCATAGCTCAACTCTTCTTGTCTAGGTAATTAAATGTTAAATTTCGAGTTATTAGTCAACCTATTTTTTCTCTCCTTATGGCTTCAAAGAGGATTGATGTTTTTCTTCCACAAGATATTAGTGTGACAAAAAAATTGAAAGCAGAAATACCTAGCCATTGTAAAAAAGTGTTGTTGCAGTCAATATCCTCTGATAAAGTGGTCCAATTCCTAGTTTTGGCTTTTACTTCCAATCGCTTGGATGTTAAAAAAATAGATATCAAATGGTTCTAAACCCTTTCGAGTAGCAAGATAAATTAATTTTTTGGCTGTAGATTCTTGTGTCATACGTGCTTTGACGCTTGATATCTTCCTTTTCATTGCACTTTTCAGTAATGGAGATCTGCATAGGAAAAGTTGTTGACATGTGGTAACACAGAAGGCATGTTGAATAGCATAAGGTTACTGCTTTGGTGGTGTCTTGAGTTCAAGGCCCATGGTTAGCACCTCTACAACAACTTTTTTAGAAAAGATGCTTCCCTCAAAAAGGGGAAGGAATAAACACACACATAGATATACACATGGGCGAGTTAAATTTGGGATCAAGAAAAAGTACAAATTCATGTGCATGGTTCAATTATGAGATGCAAGAGTCTCCATAGAAGCATTATGAGGATATCTATTCATGTAGTTCTCCCTATGACCTCCTCCTTCCTCTTTTTAGTCCACTCATTTCTATCGCTATTTCCATTCATAAAAAGTGGTTACATGAGTGCAACTTGGCATTCATGTGCCACCAGTGATATAAGGGAATATTTACACCACGTAGTGACTCTTTCAATACCATATTCTATTTCCTTCCTTGTACGTTTGTTTTTGTCCTTTAAATGGTTGGAAGACATATGTGAAAAAAAGAGAATCAAATCACCACTCTCCGCTAAACCCCATGTACCTATGCACATGGTCATCTCTTCATAGTGTTTTGCGATACACTTCACTTTAAGAAGGACATTCGGAAGCCAAAACAGATATGCAAAAACATCTCTAAAGGGTGCTATCTCGCTTCCATGTAGCACTATCTTTTGAATTTTCTTTTCACTTTAATAGGAACTATTCATATAAATGACTCCTTTTTTGTTTCTCTCGAGCGCATAGTATCCTCTCATTCTCATGTGGAACATTTTGAATAGAAATATGCTCTTTTACCTCACTATCTAGAAAGGGTTGTCGGAGTCACCAAGTCTCTTCTTAAGGTGGCTCACATGAAATACTAGATGGATCTAGCTACTCTCTAGAAGTTGGAGTTAGCAAGCCATCTTTCCTAATCCCTTTAGTATTAAGAATGGTACAAAACACCTACCACATAGTTTTTGAAAAGGTCCCATCTTTATAGTTTAAGAACTAAATGGAACTCTAAGATAAACTTCTTTTCCTACCTCAAAGTTGATCTCTCTCCTTTGAGGGTAACCATAGGCTCTAGCATTCTCCTCATCTGTACTAATGTTGTCCTTACTAAGCCAAAAAACATCATCCGTCTCTTCAAATAACTCCTTTGTAGCTTTGACTTTCTCATGATGCAATGATATTGGATAATGAGCTCTTTCATAAAATCATACATAAGGATAGATGGACTATGCCGACTGCAAGATTGGGTGACATTTCTATATATATGTAGACTCTACTACAGGTAAGTAGTGTTCGCAATTAGTTTTCCTCCCATTTGCATATGCTCGAAGCATATATTCTAGGATTCGGTTAACTCTATCTCTTTTCCCATGTATCTGTGGATGCTCGGTCATGCTCATGCTAAGTTTTGTATCTAGCCTCTTAATGATTGCTATCCAAAAGTGGCTAGTAAACTTCCTATCCCGATTTAAAACAATATCTAATGGAAGACCACATAATCAAAATAGGTTATCTAATTGTCACCTCTAATTATACGTAGGACATGTTTCAAAAAGGCATTAAGATTTATGATGTCGATCAAGGAAATATGTACACACAAATATAAGTGAAAAAATGCATGTATTATATAGACATGTATGTATGCATGTATGTTTGTATGATTAAATCCAACAAAAAGATATAATGGAATGCTTAACTGATATTGTGAGGATATGAATCAAAAGCAAACGAGATGAAGATGAATAACCCGAAGGACTCATAGATGGCTTGTTTGCACTTATCTAGCATTTCCCGTCTTTTATGCATGCGTCCATTTATGCCTCATATTATATCTTAGGCAATTTTACACACCATGGAGAAACTTTTTACAATACTTCCAATAGATTATACCATAATGCATTGCATATGTTGTCAATGGTTTACAATACATTGCATTGGACTACAATCATATGTGAATTGGATGGAGGGTGTACTAAGTGCTCCATGCATGAGGATCCCCAAAGATGTTTATCTCATTGATAATACCTCTAGTTCGATTAGCATATGCTTTAACTTAGTTGCACGCATACATTGTGACAAGCACTTTCAGGCCCGAGTTAGTGAAGCAATGGTATCGATGTAGCCTTAGAAATATAGGTTGTCTGTTGAGTGTCCTTGAGGTCCAAACTTTATGCAACCATCATTGTTTTATGTTACCTGTGATGTGCAACCTCAAAACTGTGATGTGCATATGGATGGATCTGGTAATGTGAATTCTTGCATTCAAGGTCTCAAACATGCATGTGTTTACAATCTGAACAGAAATATAGATGCATGTCTACATCCAATACTTGATTGCATAGTATTTCGTACATACACATGCACATGTGCTTGCATATGTCAGTATCTATTCATGTGGATGCAAATATGCATGCATAAGCACACATGCATATGTGCACCATGCATGATGGAGACACGCATGTATGTGCTTGCTGTGGAGATGCATGTAATATGTATGCATATGCATGGCATACATAGACATTGATACTTATGTACATATACATAGATCATGCACAAACAAAAATTTTCATATACATACATATGCTTGCAGATTTTGGAGTCTTGCTGTTGCTGCTGCCAAGTTTTGTTTTGAGATTGCAGATTTTGAAGTCTTATTATTGTTGCTTTTGTTCACATCAGATTGTATTATTTTCTCATTTTGTACACATTTCTTTAATCAATTTTCTTTTTGAGCAGTCCATTAAAGCTGTCCTTTATATGTGGTGTGTTAACAATGAGCATTCAATCTCTTTTTCCTTAGTGGCTGTTTGTCTACCATGATCCAAATTGGCTAGAGTAATTCATTGCATATGGCTGTCCATAAACATCATCTGCATTTGCATTGTACTCAAGCACATGAGCTTGATGCTGTCTAGATTTCCTTGATGACTGCTTAGGTGCATATGTTGGTTTTACTTATTTCATATGTTGTCTTAGGTGCATTCATATATAGAAAATTTGAGGTTAAGAGCATAAGTGAATATTTGTAGCAGTTCTAGTGTGCAGATTTTGGAGTCTTGTTGTTGCTGCTGCCAAGTTTCTTTTTGAGATTTTGCTGTCCAGATTTTCTTGATGACTGCTTAGGTGCATATGTTGGTTTTACTTATTTCATATATTCAAATGGGTTCAAATATTGGTGGCAAAACATGTTGTAATATCATTTTCCTCTAGCACCGAGTCGACATTGATTCATAACAGATTTTGTTATTTTGGCATGTGTGTGTGTGTGTATAGCTTTGTGTGTGCATCTTTGTGTATTGCAATGTCGATGTGCAGTGCAATTTTCATATGTGCAACTTTGTGTCCATGTTATAACATTTTATACTGACAGACAATCATAACTACTATTCATGACTATCACAAAAAAACCTTCATCTAAAATGTTGTCTGCTTTGAATCAACCCTCATCAGTAAATTTGAGAACTTAGTTGTGCAGAAGTTCTTATGAATGTACATCATTCTTGATGGTTGGCACAACAGTAGCAGTGGGTTCAAAAGGGACACCAATAGAAGCTAGACATCCAAGTAGCAGTTGAGCTTAGGTGCTTGTAGAAGTCAAGTACTACAGAATCAAACAACAAAGTTGGCATTTTTGAATGCCAAGTACTAACGATTACTGAACTACTATACCACAAAATAACTGATTGATATTGACAGAGCAAATGA
>CM035426.1:126986054-126996054 GCA_020310875.1 Ceratopteris richardii
GCCTCTGAGCTTTTCCAGTCATATCAAGTTTGGGATTGTTGTGTGTTATGTGCAAAAGAACAAAGAAGAGTTCGAGCCTCTCAGCTTTTTCCAACCATATCAAGTTCAGGATTGTTGGATCACATGATATGAACTTCAGAAAACTTGAGAAACCCAAACTTAAATTTGTAAATAAGATAGGATTGAAATTCAAACTATGAACTTTAGTTTGAATTTCATTTCAACTTGGATAGAGAGAGTTTGAGCCTGTATTCAATTTGGAGCCTCTGAATCATATCAAGTTCGAGATTGTTTGGTCACATGATATGACGCTCAAACTTAAGTTCAAGCCTCTCAGCTTCTCCTAGAAATAGATTGAGCCTCTATTTAACTTTGGGGATCCTTTATACAATTTGGAGTCGCACTTAAATTTGAGCCTCTATTTAACTTTGTCACGATAAGTTCAAATTTATAGTGAAAATCTCTATTCAACTTCAAGTCAGTGAAGGTGAACTTAAGTTTGGATATTGATTCAAGTTGGAGTTTAAGATTCTATTGACCTTGGAATCGAAGAGGCTGAACTTAAGTTCTAGTCTTTATTCAACTAAGAGTGAGAAAGGCTAAAACTTAAGTTCGAGCATGTTAAGTTCAACACTCTCTTGGATCGAAAAGGACTTATAGATTCCAACTCAAGTTCGAGCCGGTGAGTTATATCTTGTTTAGGATTGTTGGCTCATATGATATGAGGCTCCAACTTAAGTTCGAGCCTCTCAAGTTTTCCGGCAAAAACAGGCTTCAACTTAAGTTTGAGCCTCTCAAGTTTTCTAGTAAAAACATTAATATTTTTAACTCAAATCTTCTTGCATCTACAAAAGCTAAGCCTCTGAATCATATGAGCTGAGTTATGAAGCTCAGACTTTTTCAGCTTTTCCAAAAGTTGTTATGAGCAAAAGAACAAAGAGGAGTTCGAGCCTCTCACCTTTTTCCAACCATATCAAGTTCCGGATTGTGGGATCACATGATATGAGCAAAAGAACAAAGAGGCTCGAACTTAAGTTCGAGCCTCTCAGCTTTTCCAACCATATCAAGTTTAGGATTGTTGTGTCTTATGTGCAAAAGAACAAAGAGGCTCGAACTTAAGTTCGAGCCTTTGAACTTTTCCAACCATATCAAGTTCAGGATTTGTTGGATCACATGATATGAGCTTCAGCTTTTCTAGCAATATCAAGTTTAGGATTGTTGTGTCTTATGTGCAAAAGA
Source organism: Ceratopteris richardii (assembly GCA_020310875.1). NCBI lineage: Eukaryota > Viridiplantae > Streptophyta > Polypodiopsida > Polypodiales > Pteridaceae > Ceratopteris > Ceratopteris richardii. The sequence goes on from CM035426.1 coordinate 126,987,294, forward strand.
ACAAAGAGGCTCGAACTTAAGTTCGAGCCTCTGAGCTTTTCCAACCATATCAAGTTTAGGATTGTTGGATCACATGATATGAGCCTCAGCTTTTCCAACCATATCAAGTTTAGGATTGTTGTTGTCTTATGTGCAAAAGAACAAAGAGGATCGAACTTAAGTTCGAGCCTCTGAGCTTTTCCAACCATATCAAGTTTAGGATTGTTGGATCACATGATATGAGCAAAAGAACAAAGAGCTTTTCCAACCATATCAAGTTTAGGATTGTTTGGTTACATGATATGAGCAAAAGAACAAAGAGGAGTTAGAGCCTCTGAGCTTTTCCAACCATATCAAGTCTAGAATTGTTGGATCACATGATATGAGCAAAATAACAAAGAGGCTCAAACTTAAGTTCGAGCCTCTCAGCTTTTCCAACCATATCAAGTTTAGGATTGTTGTGTCTTATGTGCAAAAGAACAAAGAGACTCGAACTTAAGTTCGGGCATCTGAGCTTTTCCAACCATATCAAGTTCAGGATTTGTTGGATCACATGATATGAGCCTCAGCTTTTCCACCCATATCAAGTTTAGGATTGATGTGTCTGATGTGCAAAAGAATTAAGTTCGAGCCTCTGAGCTTTTCCAACTTAAGTTCGAGTTTCTGTGCTTTTCTAACCATATCAAGTTTAGGATTGTTTGGTTATATGATATGAGCAAAAGAACAAAGAAGTTCTGAGTTCGAGCCTCTTAGCTTTTCCAACCATATCAAGTTTAAGATTGTTGTGTCTTATGTGCAAAAGAATTAAGTTCGAGCCTCTGAGCTTTTCCAACTTAAGTTCGAGTCTCTGTGCTTTTCTAACCATATCAAGTTTAGGATTGTTTGGTTATATGATATGAGCAAAAGAACAAAGAGGCTCTGAGTTCGAGCCTCTGAGCTTTTCCAAACATATCAAGTTTACAATTCTTGGGTCACGTGATATGAGCAAAAGAACAAAGAGGCTCGAACTTAAGTTCGAGCCTCTCAGCTTTTCCAACCATATCAAGTTCAGGATCGTTGGATCACATGATATGAACAGAAGAACAAAGAGGCTCGGACTTAAGTTCGAGCCTCTAAGCTTTTCCAGCCATATCAAGTTTAGGTTTCTTGTGTCTTATGTGCAAAAGAACAAAGAGCCTCTGAGCTTTTCCAACCATATCAAGTTTAGGATTGTTGGATCACATGATATAAGCCTCAGCTTTTTCAGCCATGTCAAGTTTAGGATTGTTGTGTTAGGTGCAAAAGAACAAAGAGGCTCGAACTTAAGTTCATGTCTCTGAGCTTTTCCAGCCATATCAAGTTTAGGATTGTTGTGTCTTATGTGCAAAAGATTAAGTTTGAGCCTTTCAGCTTTTCCAACCATATCAAGTTTAGTATTGTTTGGTCACATGATATGAGGAAAAGAACAAAGAGGCTCGAATTTAAGTTCGAGCCTCTGAGCTTTTCCAGTCATATCAAGTTTGGGATTGTTGTGTGTTATGTGCAAAAGAACAAAGAAGAGTTCGAGCCTCTCAGCTTTTTCCAACCATATCAAGTTCAGGATTGTTGGATCACATGATATGAACTTAAGAAAACTTGAGAAACCCAAACTTAAGTTTGTAAATAAGATAGGATTGAAATTCAAACTATGAACTTCAGTTTGAATTTCATTTCAACTTGGATAGAGAGAGTTTGAGCCTGTATTCAATTTGGAGCCTTTGAATCATATCAGGTTCGAGATTTTTTGGTCACATGATATGACGCTCAAACTTAAGTTCAAGCCTCTCAGCTTCTCCTAGAAATAGATTGAGCCTCTATTTAACTTTGGGGATCCTTTATACAATTTGGAGTCGCACTTAAGTTTGAGCCTCTATTTAACTTTGTCACGATAAGTTCAAATTTATAGTGGAAATCTCTATTCAACTTCAAGTCAGTGAAGGTGAACTTAAGTTTGGATATTGATTCAAGTTGGAGTTTAAGATTCTATAGACCTTGGAATCGAAGAGGTTGAACTTAAGTTCCAATCTTTATTCAACTAAGAGTGAGAAAGGCTAAAACTTAAGTTCGAGCATGTTAAGTTCAACACTCTCTTGGATCCAAAAGGACTTATAGATTCCAACTCAAGTTCGAGCCCGTGAGTTATATCAAGTTTAGGATTGTTGGCTCATATGATATGAGGCTCCAACTTAAGTTCGAGCCTCTCAAGTTTTCCGGCAAAAACAGGCTTCAACTTAAGTTCGAGCCTCTCAAGTTTTCTAGTAAAAACATTAATATTTTTAACTCAAATCTTCTTGCATCTACAAAAGCTAAGCCTCTTAATCATATGAGCTGAGTTATGAAGCTCAGACTTTTTCAGCTTTTCCAAAAGTTGTTATAAGCAAAACAACAAAGAGGAGTTCGAGCCTCTCAGCTTTTTCCAACCATATCAAGTTCAGGATTGTTGGATCACATGATATGATCAAAAGAACAAAGAGGCTCGAACTTAAGTTCGAGCCTCTCAGCTTTTCCAACCATACCAAGTTTAGGATTGTTGTGTCTTATGTGCAAAAGAACAAAGAGGCTCGAACTTAAGTTCGAGCCATTGAACTTTTCCAACCATATCAAGTTCAGGATTTGTTGGATCACCATGATATGAGCTTCAGCTTTTCCAGCCATATCAAGTTTAAGATTGTTGTGTCTTATGTGCAAAAGAACAAAGAGGCTCGAACTTAAGTTTGAGCCTCTGAGATTTTCCAACCATATCAAGTTTAGGATTGTTGGATCACATGATATGAGCCTCAGCTTTTCCAACAATATCAAGTTTAGGATTGTTGTTGTCTTATGTGCAAAAGAACAAAGAGGATCGAACTTAAGTTCGAGCCTCTGAGCTTTTCCAACCATATCAAGTTTAGGATTGTTGGATCACATGATATGAGCAAAAGAACAAAGAGCTTTTCCAACCATATCAAGTTTAGGATTGTTTGGTCACATGATATGAGCAAAAGAACAAAGAGGAGTTAGAGCCTCTGAGCTTTTCCAACCATATCAAGTTTAGAATTGTTGGATCACATGATATGAGCAAAAGAACAAAGAGGCTTAAACTTAAGTTCGAGCCTCTCAGCTTTTCCAACCATATCAAGTTTAGGATTGTTGTGTCTTATGTGCAAAAGAACAAAGAGACTCGAACTTAAGTTCGGGCCTCTGAGCTTTTCCAACCATATCAAGTTCAGGATTTGTTGGATCACATGATATGAGCCTCAGCTTTTCCAGCCATATCAAGTTTAGGATTGTTGTGTCTGATGTGCAAAAGAATTAAGTTCGAGCCTCTGAGCTTTTCCAACTTAAGTTCGAGTTTCTGTGCTTTTCTAACCATATCAAGTTTAGGATTGTTTGGTTATATGATATGAGCAAAAGAACAAAGAGGTTCTGAGTTCGAGCCTCTAAGCTTTTCCAACCATATCAAGTTTAGAATTGTTGGGTCACGTGATATAAGCAAAAGAACAAAGAAGCTCGAACTTAAGTTCGAGCCTCTCAGCTTTTCCAACCATATCAAGTTCAGGATTGTTGGATCACATGATATGAACAGAAGAACAAAGAGGCTCAAACTTAAGTTCGAGCCTCTGAGCTTTTCCAGCCATATCAAGTTTATGTTTCTTGTGTCTTATGTGCAAAAGAACAAAGAGGCTCGAACTTAAGTTCATGTCTCTTAGCTTTTCCAGCCATATCAAGTTTAGGATTGTTGTGTCTTATGTGCAAAAGATTAAGTTCGAGCCTTTGAGCTTTTCCAACCATATCAAGTTTAGTATTGTTTGGTCACATGATATAAGGAAAAGAACAAAGAGGCTCGAACTTAAGTTCGAGCCTCTGAGCTTTTCCAGTCATATCAAGTTTGGGATTGTTGTGTGTTATGTGCAAAAGAACAAAGAGGAGTTTGAGCCTCTCAGCTTTTTCCAACCATATCAAGTTCAGGATTGTTGGATCACATGATATGAACTTCAGAAAACTTGAGAAACCCAAACTTAAGTTTGTACATAAGATAGGATTGAAATTCAAACTATGAACTTCAGTTTGAATTTCATTTCAACTTGGATAGAGAGAGTTTGAGCCTGTATTCAATTTGGAGCCTCTGAATCATATCAAGTTCGATTGTTTGGTCACATGATATGACGCTCAAACTTAAGTTCGAGCCTCTCATATACAATTTGGAGTCGCACTTAAGTTTGAGCCTCTATTTAACTTTGTCACGATAAGTTCAAATTTATAGTGGAAACCTCTATTCAACTTCAAGTCAGTGAAGGTGAACTTAAGTTTGGATATTGATTCAAGTTGGAGTTTAAGATTCTATTGACCTTGGAATCGAAGAGGCTGAACTTAAGTTTCAGTCTTTATTCAACTAAGAGTGAGATGGAAACCTCTATTCAACTTCAAGTGAGTGAAGGTGAACTTAAGTTTGGATATTGATTCAAGTTGGAGTTTAAGATTCTATTGACCTTGGAATCGAAGAGGCTGAACTTAAGTTCCAGTCTTTATTCAACTAAGAGTGAGAAAGGCTAAAACTTAAGTTCGAGCATGTTAAGTTCAACACTCTCTTGGATCCAAAAGGACTTATAGATTCGAACTCAAGTTCGAGCCCATGAGTCATATCAAGTTTAGGATTGTTGGCTCATATGATATGAGGTTCCAACTTAGGTTCGAGCCTCTCAAGTTTTCCGGCAAAAACAGGCTTCAACTTAAGTTCGAGCATCTCAAGTTTTCTGGTAAAAACACTAATATTTTTAACTCAAAATCTTCTTGCATCTTCAAAAGCTAAGCCTCTGAATCATATGAGTTGAATTATGAAGCTCAGACTTTTTCAGCTTTTCCAAAAGTTGTTAGAAGTTAAGTTCGAGCCTCTTAACTCATGAATCCAAAAGAGCTAAGAGGCTCGAACTTAAAATTCGCACCTTTAGAATCATATCAAGTTTGAGTCTTCACGTGATATGAGACTCGAACTTAAGTTCGAGCCCATGAATTTTATGGTGTCACATAAATGAGGCTCGGACTGCTTTGAATCATGTCAAGTCTCAATTTGTTTAGTTACAAATGAGGCTCGAACTTAAGTTCGAGCCTCTAAGCTTTTTCAGCAAACATTATAATATTTTTAACTTGAATCTATTTTGAAATTTTAATAAAAGACGCTCGAACTTAAGTTTGAGCCTACTATTACGTTGAATACTCTCTTACATCCAAAAGAACTAACTGAAGGTGAAGCTTACGTTTGGATGTCAATTCAAGTTGGATTTTAAAATTGAATGTCTGTTGAACGTAGAGTCGGCCCATGAATTTTATGTTGTCACACATACAAAGACATACATAATATCATTTCAGGGATGGTTTGAGTGCCTCTTAACATGCTAGCATCAAAATGAAGTTAGAGTTTTTTATTCTTGTAGTTTTATTGATTGGCTCAAACTCAAGTTTGAAGCTCCATTCAATGTGCAATTTGAAAGGCTCGAACTTAAGTTTGAGCCTCTATTCAATTTAGAATAGAAGAAGCTCAAAATTAAGTGAGCCAAACATGATAGTATTGTACAACTAAAATACACACATACAAAGACATACATAATATCATTTCAGGGATGGTTTGATTGCCTCTTAACATGCTAGCATCAAAATGAAGTTAGAGATTTTTATTCTTGTAGTTTCCTTGATTTTTGACTAGACTCAAAGTTAAGTCCAATTAGTGAATGTTTGTATATGCAAATATGGATTATTTTTTGTGGAAATGATGGTTGTATCTAGTTTTAATTCAATTGATTATTTTTACAATAATTATTGAAAGAATGATCAATTGAATAGCATTGTTAATTTCTCATTTATTCTTTACAGGCAAAATCAAGATGGCAACAAAGCAAACTATATCTAGTCAACTTGAAGAAAGAGAAAAGTGGAAAGGAAAGAGAGTCATCTTGTTGGATCATGAAAAGCATGAAAGATATGCAACTGCTATTGTTTTATTGGTAAATCCATGGGATGCTATAAATTGCAAAGAGTTGGGAGAAAGTTGCCTAGGTGTTATTATGGATGAAACTGTGGATGCATCAACTTTGGATTCAACTTTGAAATTGGTCAGTTGGCCTATACTCCAAATCATTACAGAAGATGGTGAGCCTATGATACAAAAATTAGGCTTTAACTCACTGTATGACATTGAAGATGATCATTGCAATGGTATTGAGGATGTGGATCTTAAAGCTGGAGAGAATCCAAATTTTTGCTTTACGTCATCATACAACATCGATGATGATAATTGCAATGGTATTGAGGATGTAGATGTTGATAAGAATTATTCTCATGCAATTGATATTCAACATTGTTTTAATGATATACAAGTTGTTTCTCCTCTTCGAATGGAATCAGATCAACAAGAGGATTTTCATATGGAAAATAGTAACTGTGGATATTTTGAAGTGAACCAAAAAAAAGAAGTTACATCCACAAGGTTAGAAAAAGTACTACATTGGCTCCTAATAAGAGATGCTCATTTGAGAGAATTCAGATGGTTTCAATGCATGATTGTTGTGAATAGAGATGTTGTCAAGTAGCTAGTAGGGCTAAAATACTAGAAGCAAGATTAAACTTTTGGGGACAATGCTATTCAGATAGATGCAAATATGTATTGGATTGCATGAGTATGGTGTACAAAGGTAACTTTGTGAACTCAAGTCAGCGCTCGAGTTTTAATTTCATGTTTGATGCAAAAGAAGTATGTATCAAGGCATGGTATTTAATTCATGGTATTGGAAAGAGCTCATTTTATAGGCTACGAGAAAAGTTTCTACTTGGTCAAAAGGTATCCATTCATGGGAATAATGGAATACTTAGAAAAAGTATCAAACATGTAGAAATGGCAAAAGCTTTGATACATGATTTCATTGATAATAATGCAGATCAAATGCCACACAAGTTGAGAACATGTACTGATGGTTCTCGTGAAACACAAAGAGTGCTTCCATCACATTATAAACAAGTGGATATTCTTCGAGAGGTGAATATGACATTAGAGAGTTTGGGATATAATAAATTATCTCAACCAACATTTTCAAGAATGTGGAATACAGAATTTAGAACAGTTTCTTTATCAAAGTCAAGTACGTTCTCCAAATGTGACTTTTGTACAGGAATAAAAGCAAAGTTACAATCTACTAAAAACCATGAAGAACGTGCAAGATATTTAGCACAAAGAAGATCTCATATGCTACGTCAAATGAGTTGTAGAAATCTATATTATGCTTGGAGAGTTTCCTCAGAATTATTTCCAGATAAATATTTATGCATTATTCATGATAAAATGGATCAAAGTAAAACAGCTATACCACAGATTAGACCAGTTCCAAAATCTCTTAATGGCATTGAGAGATTACCAATATCTTTAACAGGAATGCTTACTCATGGACATGGACAATGTGCTTATGGTCATTTTGCTTTAGGATTATGGCCCGGTGATCCAAATTTCACAATTGCATCTATTTCAATGTGTTTAAGAAACTTAGAAAAAAAAGATAGTCAGTTGTATGGAGATTTGGGATTGAAGAGTTCTGGTGTGAATTACACAAAGAGTCTATTTGATTCTTTGTTGTGGCCTGATGCACTTTATCATCATATGGATGTATTAAAGGAGCAAATTTTATATGACAATGTAACACAATGTAATATTACATGCGAAAATCAAAGTAATTCATTCAAGGAATTACCTAGAACATTATTTTTGCAACTTGATAATTGTGGTTCAGAAAATAAGAATCGCTATGTCTTTGCATATTTGTCTTTGTTAGTTGCTAATGGGATATTTGATATGGTGCAACTTGGATTCCTTATGGTTGGACATACACATGAGGATATTGATGCTTTATTTAGTTACTTTTCAGAAAAGCTCAGAAAACAATCTATTTTTAGTTTTCCACATCTTATGAGAACTTTTAATGAATGTTGCAGCATGCATCCGACACCTTTTCTTATACAGAAAGTACCAGATTTCAAAAATTTTGTCAAAGGGTACTTAAATGATGGAGCAGATACTCTTATTGGGCATTCGAAACCATTGCAGTTCAAATTCTACATGAGTCAAGGGGTGCCCTTGATGCAATATAAATTGCATCCAAAAAATATTGATTGGTTACCTGCAAATGGTATAGAGCTATGGAAGAAAAATGAAGATGGCATATCGAAGCTTCCTGAAGGCGTTCCAAAATTATTGCCACCTAGTGAGTATGTGAAGGATAATGAAAGGGTCATGGAAGGAATTTTGAGATATGCCAATTGGTGGAAAATGCATCTGGAAGAGAAGGGGGATAACTCAGATTATGGAAAATGGATTAATCCAGTACTTACTTATTGGAAAAACCTTATGGAGGTTTTGAAATCTCAAATAATATGGAAGGATACATTTTATCATGATTTTTGGCCAAAAAGTGGATGCAAAACATTTGAATCTTCAAATCTTGTGCAAGATAATACATTTGATAATGAAGATGCAGATGAAAATGATGTACACTTTTGTGGTCCATTGCGTAACAAACCAGCAAAGGAATTCGATCCATGCCTTGATGTGAGAAAAGGAGACTTCGTTCTCATAGAACCATGCGATGTAATGTACCCTGTGTGGCTTGGCATGGCGGAAACTGAAGTTAATCAAACTAGAGAATCAGAAACATATCTCAAGGTTCAGATACAATATTGGATACCTATTTCAAAAAGGAAAAACATCAATGATGAAGAACTGAACAGGGATTGTTGGACAAAATAT